>JAWNND010000507.1:0-30937 GCA_035043265.1 Drosophila testacea | reverse complement strand
TTGTTCTATCTTCTTCACAATACAATGTTTTAACTACAGCAGAGCCCACACATTTTCCCAGCAATGGTAATACTCCTTCTGTCCTTGATTTTGGTATCATAAATGGCATCTCACCAAATCGCTTTACAATTCGCCGTGTTATGGACCTATCCAGCGATCACATTCAAATAATAATAGACTTTGCATTAGCCCTAAATCGCTTTAATACACAAAACCATAGAATATTAACTCGACATTCAAATCTTAAAGCTTTTCGCAGAAAATTACACTCAGAAATAGATTTAAATGTATAAATAGTTTCTACAGCTGACGCAGATGATATGATTAATGTGTTTACAAATAAAATATATGATGCAGCCAAATTGGCATCAACTCGTCCCATAAATCGTTGTTCTTCAACTCACAACACCTTTAGTTCAGACCATCGTCTACGACAACCTTCAGATCTTTCTCGACCACCACTTCGTGGTGAAGTTATAGAGTTGGTTCGTCTGAAACGGAGATTGCGAAAACGCTACACACGCAGCAGACACTTTGAAGATAGAATTGCCTGGCAGCAAACCAGCCGTCAGCTTTCACAGACCCTCCAGCAGATTCGGTCTGACCATTTCAGTTCGATTTTATTAAATGCTGACCCAAACAAAAAAGGTGGCTTTAACTTGTGGCGTGCTTGCAAGGGTTGAAAGCAACAGCCACACAATCATTATGCAGTTAAGGATCAGCATGGTAACTGGTGTCAAACAGTCGAGGAGCAGGTAGAGGCATTTGCTGATGAGCTCGAGAATCGATTCACGCCTCATAATTTGAGTCCATCCGAACACGTTGAAATGATTTGCTGTATGTACACTTGTGAACTGTAACAATCTAAGTACAATCTGCTCTAGTATACGTATTGTTACGCTGAACAAAATTCAAACTGCAATCAAACAGTTGGAAACTAATAAAGCTCCTGGTTGTGACAAAATAGACAATTTCCTCCTAAAATCTTTGAATGCGACGACAATGGTCATATTATGTTCACCATTTTGACATCTTTCGATCCACCCTTTTTCTATGAATGTGACGACAATGATCACATTATGTCCACCATTTTGACCTCTCTCCGTCCGCCATTTTTCTATGAATGTGACGCCCATGGTCACATAATGTCTACCATTTTGACCTCTTTTTGTCCGCCACTTTTCTATGAATATGACGACAATGGTCACAATATGTCCACCATTTTGACCTCTCTCCGTCCGCCATTTTTCTATGAATGTGACGATAATGGTTTCATAATGTCCACCATTTTGACCTCTTTCCGTCCGCCATTTTTTAATGAATGTGACGCCCATGGTCACATTATGTCGACCATTTTGACCTTTTTCCGTCCGCCATATTTCTATGAATGTGACGCCCATGGTCACATTATATCCACCATTTTGACCTCTTTCGATCTGCCATATTTCTATGAATGTGACGACAATGGTCACAATATGTCCACCATTTTGACCTCTCTCCGTCCGCCATTTTTCTATGAATGTGACGACAATGGTCACACTATGTCCACCATTTTGACCTCTCTCCGTCCGCCATTTTTCTATGAATGTGACGATAATGGTCACATAATGTCCACCATTTTGACCTCTTTCCGTCCGCCATTTTTAATGAATGTGACGACAATGGTCACATTATGTCCACCATTTTGACCTCTCTCCGTCCGCCATTTTTCTATGAATGTGACGACAATGGTCACAATATGTCCACCATTTTGACCTCTCCGTCCGCCATTTTTCTATGAATGTGACGATAATGGTCACATAATGTCCACCATTTTGACCTCTTTCCGTCCGCCATTTTTTAATGAATGTGACGCCCATGGTCACATTATGTCGACCACTTTGACCTTTTTCCGTCCGCCATATTTCTATGAATGTGACGCCCATGGTCACATTATATCCACCATTTTGACCTCTTTCGATCTGCCATATTTCTATGAATTTGACGACAATGGTCACATTATGTCCACCATTTTGACCTCTTTCGATCCGCCATTATTCTATGAATGTGACGACAACGGTCACAATATGTCCACCATTTTGACCTCCCTCCGTCCGCCATTTTTCTACGAATGTGACTATAATGGTCACATTATATCCACCATTTTGACATCTTTCGATCCGCCATTTTTCTATGAATGTGCCGACAATGATCACATTATGTCCACCATTTTGACCTCTTTCTGTCCGCCACTTTTCTATGAATATGACGACAATGGTCACAATATGTCCACCATTTTGACCTGTCTCCGTCCGCCAATTTTCTATGAATGTGACGCCCATGGTCACATTATGTTTACCATTTTGACCTCTCTCAGTCCGCCATTTTTCTATGAATGTGACGACAATGGTCGCATTATGTCCACCATTTTGACCTCTTTCGATCCGCCATTTTTCTATGAATGTGACGACAATGGTCACAATATGTCCACCATTTTGACCTCTCTCCGTCCGCCATTTTTCTATGAATGTGATGATAATGGACACATTATGTCCGCCATTCTTTAATAAATGTGACGCCCATGGTCACATTATGTCTACAATTTTGACCTTTTTCCGTCCGCCATATTTCTATGAATGTGACGCCCATGGTCACATTATGTCCACCATTTTGACCTCTTTCGATCCGCCATATTTCTATGAATGTGACGCCCATGGTCACATTATAACCACCATTTTGACCTCTTTCGATCCGCCATTTTTCTATGAATGTGACGACAATGGTCACAATATGTCCACCATTTTGACCTCTCTCCGTCCGCCATTTTTCTATGAATGTGACGACAATGGTCACATTATGTCCACCATTTTGACATCTTTCGATCCGCCATTTTTCTATGAATGTGACGACAATGGTCACATTATGTCCACCATTTTGACATCTTTCGATCCGCCATTTTTCTATGAATGTGACGACAATGGTCACATTATGTCCACCATTTTGACCTCTCTCCTTCCGCCATTTTTCTATGAATGTGACGCCCATGGTCACATTATGTCCACCATTTTGACCTTTTTCGATCCGCCATCTTTCTATGAATGTGACGACAATGGTCACATTACGTCCACCATTTTGATCTCTTTCGATCCGCCATTTTCCTATGAATGTGACGACAATGGTCACAATATGTCCACCATTTTAACCTATCTCCGTCCGCCATTTTTCTATGATTTTTTTTTTTCTTAGGACTTGACTATCAGTCGAAGTGCTTTGGACTGCATTACTTGAATCTTTCTTATGTGAATATCGGATGCACAGCCATACAACTCGATACCATACTGCCAGCAGGGAGCTATAATTTGCTTATAAATAAGCAGTTTGTTGGATAAGGAGAGGCGGGATCGAGGATTAAGGAGCCAATGGTACTTTTTCAATTTACTGTCTATTGAACGCTTGGTAATGTGTATGTGGCGGGACCAAAGGAGTATTCTATCAAGGTATAAGCCTAGATATTTAACACTGCTAGATGGAGGTACTTTGATGCGATTAAGTGTGACGTCTGGCCAGACAATTCTATTTTGAAGTGAGAATATCACGTGTGTTGATTTCTTTTCATTTACTTTAATGTTCCAAGTCATTGCCCAGTCTTCAAATGCGTCTAGATGTTTTTGCATACTATTTGTGATATACGGAATCTGTCCGCTTATGCAAAAAGCAGTGTCATCTGCGTATGTAGCTGTTAATGATTTGCTGTATGAGTTTTTAATTGTGTCAAATGTGGACGGCATGTCATAAGTGTAGATATTATAAAGCAATGGGGCCAAAACACTACCCTGAGGTACACCAGCCAATATAGGTCTTTTTCTTGAAAATATGCCCCTGTCTTTTACAACAAACGAACGGTTGGATAAAAATGATTTTATTAAATGAAAGAGAGGATCTGAAATGTGACAGCTGAGTTTGTATAACAAGCCTTCGTGCCAAACGCGATCGAATGCTTGAGCGATGTCAATAAAAACTGCTGAAGTACTATTGCCGGATTCAAATTCTGTGTTAATATGATGCATTATTCTATGGATCTGTTGGATTGTACTATGTCCCTCTCGGAAACCGAATTGATGTTCAGGTATAGGGCTACGAAATTCTATTTGCTCAGAAAGGCGGCTATAGATTATCTTCTCAAATAGTTTCGAAATAGAAGGAAGCAGGCTGATCGGACGATAGCTAGAGACATTTGATACACTTTTATAATCACTTTTAGGTATCATAGATATGTTTGCACATTTCCATGCAATAGGAAAATGACGCAAAACTAAAAGGGAATTAAACAGTTTCGTAATAAATTCAACAGCTTTGTGTGGCAAAGATTTTAGGAGGAAATTGTCTATTTTGTCACAACCAGGAGCTTTATTAGTTTCCAACTGTTTGATTGCAGTTTGAATTTTGTTCAGCGTAACAATACGTATACTAGAGCAGATTGTACTTAGATTGTTACAGTTCACAAGTGTGGCCTGAATCATTTCAACGTGTTCGGATGGACTCAAATTATGAGGCGTGAATCGATTCTCGTGTTGTGTTTAGACGGGTAGGTAATGTAATGTTTAATTATTTTTCACAATGTTGTATATAATTTTTTAGAAATATATGCTTTCAAAATTAAATCCGACACGCACGTCCGTTCGCAACGGCGACTCAATCAAGACTTTGTGGGTGGGTGTCGGAGTGTGCTAGAAGAGACCTCACAATCTACAGTGTGTCAGTGTATGAGTGTGTGAGAGTGAGAGTGTGTGAGTGTGGAAAGCAACATGTCTGCTGATATAACTCAAAAGCAGAGAGAGAACTGAGTAGAGTAGAGTTGAGCGAGAGCGATCGAGCTAGAGCGAGAGACAACATGGATGTATGCTACAATACTTCCAGCTTTCGCAACTCGCAACGCAACTTGAATGAGAAAATGTTGCCACAATCTCAAACTCAAACTCGACTGATCAACTGACTGACAACTGACTACCCTATACTCTACATTATTTCAATTTTATACTTGAATTCTTTACAATATTGTTTTGGCTATTTTTTTGTGATATATGTTTACACTAGTTTTTGATAGTTATTTACATTGGATTTGTTTTAAAATATTTGTTGATTGTTCTTATATTATCAATCAAGTTGTGAATTAATGTATATTGTAGCCATATTTATGCATATTAGAATCAAGTATCTTGTTACAATTTAAAATGTCGAGTAAGTTATTGTTTTGATTAATTAAGAGAGTGAGTAGGCCAAAACAAAGAAATACAAAGATAAATAAACGAACAAACAAGTGAATGAAATTAAGGAAATTTAATTATTGAGCCATGACTTTATTATAAATTGAATTAACAGATTAATTGTTTCAATTTTTCGATAGAGAAAGTGTGTTATAGAAAATAGATATTTCCAGTTCGAGCAGAACATATATACCCAACTAAAAGGAATGCCGATGGGTTCACCAGCCTCCCCAGTAATTGCAGACCTAGTGATGGAAGAACTTCTGGACAAGTTTTAGTTTGGCAACTCCAATAACAACTGACAGCACATATATTTTAATTGCTTTCCATTAATAGATATTTATACCCTTGCAGAAGGTATTATAATTTTGTCACAAACTTTGTAACGCATTGAAGGAGGCGTGTCAGACCCCATAAAGTATATATATTCTTGATCAGGGCGATGAGCTGAGTCTAAAATGCAATAACGCCCGTGGGCTTTATTACACTATTTTAGCGCAAAACAAATACATTTTTTTATAATTTGTATTGAAATATTTTAAAATGATTTTCAACTATACATATGTGCTAAGTATTGGTAATGGTGTTGTTATTGGTTTTTGAAATGTTGTTGTTGTTTTTTTGTTATTATCGCTAGTTTTAAAGAAAAATATCTATAGATGCAAAGCAATTAAAATATTTGTGCTGACTGTTGTTATTGGAATCGCTAAACTAGCTATAAAAGAGCTAAATTGACAATGAAAGCTATTGGTGTTATTTTAAAAATTGCTAAACTAACTATCCATGCAAAGCAATCGAGGCAATCGGCTTCTTGCTTTGCGTCTTCCTCGGTTCCAGAATCCTGTGGGAGGACATTATTATATGACAAAATGTGCCGTAGATAAAAATTTGTTTTAAAAAAATCGCGGCGCGTTTTCATCACCGGCCCACAAGACACATAAATTTGTCAGTAATGGGCATTATAAAATCGCACAATAGTGTCGAGTCGACTCGCTTAGTTTGGCAACTCCAATAACAACTGACAGTACATATACTAGGTTGGCTGATAAGTCCCCGGTCTGACACATAGATGGCGTCGCTAGTATTGAATGCATATTATTTTTATATAGTACTAACCTTCAAATGATTCGTGTCAAAATTTGACGTCTGTCAGTCAATTAGTTTGTGAGATAGAGCGTCTTTTGTGAAGCAACTTTTGGTATAGTGAAAAAAATTAAAAAAGGAATTTCGTGTTTTGATAAAATACTGTTTTCTGAAGGGAATAAATACAGTGGAAGCGAAAACTTGGCTTGATAATGAGTTTCCGGAGTCTGCCCCAGGGAAATCAACAATAATTGATTGGTTTGCAAAATTCAATCGTGGTGAAATGAGCACGGAGGACGGTGAACGCAAGAGGTGGTTACCGTCGAAAACATCAAAAAAATCAACAAAATGATTTTGAATGACCGTAAAATTAAGTTGATCGAGATAGCAGAGGCCTTAAAGATATCAAAGGAACATGTTGGTCATATCATTCATCAACATTTGGATATGCGGAAGCTCAGTGCAAAATGGGTGCCGCGCGAGCTCACATTTGACCAAAAACAACAACGTGTTGATGATTCTGAGCGGTGTTTGCAGCTGTTAACTCGTAATACACCCGAGTTTTTGCGTCGATATGTAACAATGGATGAAACATTTCTCCATCACTACACTCCTGAGTCCAATCGACAGTCGGCTGAGTGGACAGCGACCGGTGAGCCGACTCCGAAGCGTAGAAAAATGGCTGATCGAAAGAGGTCAAAATGGTGGACCTAATGTGACCATTGTCGTCACATTCATAGAAACATGGCGGACGGAAAAAGGTCAAAATGGTCGACATAATGTGACCATGGGCGTCACATTCATTAAAAAATGGCGGATGGATAAAGGTCAAAATGGTGGACATAATATGACCATTGTCGTCACATTCATAGAAACATGGCGGACGGAAAAAGGACAAAATGGTCGACATAATGTGACCATCGGCGTCACATTCATTAAAAAATGGCGGATGGATAAAGGTCAAAATGGTGGACATAATGTTACCATTATCGTCACATTCATAGAAAAGTGGCGGACAGAAAGAGGTCAAAATGGTGGACATAATGTGACCATGGGCGTCACATTCATAGAAATATGGCGGAAGGAAAAAGGTCAAAATGGTCGACATAATGTGAGCATGGGCGTCACATTCATTAAAAAATGACGGACGGAAAAAGTTCAAAATGGTGGACATAATGTGACCATTATCGTCACATTCATAGAAAAGTGGCGGACAGAAAGAGGTCAAAATGGTGGATATAATGTGACCATTGTCGTCACATTCATAGAAAAATGGCGGATCGAAAGAGGTCAACATGGTGGACATAATGTGACCATTGTCGTCAATTCATAGAAAAGTGGCGGACAGAAAGAGGTCAAAATGGTGGACATATTGTGACCATGGGCGTCACATTCATAGAAAAATGGCGGACGGGAGATGTCAAAATGGTGAACATAATGTGACCATGGTCGTCACATTCATAGAAAAATGGTGGATCGAAGATGTCAAAATGGTGGACATTATATGACCATTGTCGTCACATTCATAGAAAAATGGCGGATCGAAAGATGTCAAAATGGTAGACATAATGTGACCATGGGCGTCACATTCATAGAAAAATGGCGGACGGAGAGAGGTCAAAATGGTGGACATAATGCGACCATTGTCGTCACATTCATAGAAAAATGGCGGATCGAAAGAGGTCAAAATGGTGGACATAATGTGACCATTGTCGTCACATTCATAGAAACATGGCGGACGGAAGAGGTCAAAATGGTGGACATATTGTGACCATTGTCGTCACATTCATAGAAAAATGGCGGACAGAAAGAGGTCAAAATGGTGGACATAATGTGACCATGGGCGTCACATTCATAGAAAAATGGCGGACGGAGAAGTCAAAATGGTGGACATAATGTGACCATTGTCGTCACATTCATAGAAAAGTGGCGGACAGAAAGAGGTCAAAATGGTGGACATAATGTGACCATGGGCGTCACATTCATAGAAAAATGGCGGACGGAGAGAGGTCAAAATGGTGGACATATTGTGACCATTGTCGTCACATTCATAGAAAAATGGCGGATCGAAAGAGGTCAAAATGGTGGACATAATGTGACCATTGTCGTCACATTCATAGAAAAATGGCGGATCGAAAGAGGTCAAAATGGTGGACATAATGTGACCATTGTCGTCACATTCATAGAAAAATGGCGGACGGAGAGAGGTCAAAATGGTGGACATATTGTGACCATTGTCGTCACATTCATAGAAAAATGGCGGATCGAAAGAGGTCAAAATGGTGGACATAATGTGACCATTGTCGTCACATTCATAGAAAAATGGCGGATCGGAAGAGGTCAAAATGGTGGACATAATGTGACCATTGTCGTCACATTCATAGAAAAATGGCGGACGGAGAGAGGTCAAAATGGTGGACATAATGTGACCATGGGCGTCACATTCATAGAAAAATGGCGGACGGAGAGAGGTCAAAATGGTGGACATATTGTGACCATTGTCGTCACATTCATAGAAAAATGGCGGATCGAAAGAGGTCAAAATGGTGGACATAATGTGACCATTGTCGTCACATTCATAGAAAAATGGCGGATCGAAAGAGGTCAAAATGGTGGACATAATGTGACCATTGTCGTCACATTCATAGAAAAATGGCGGACGGAGAGAGGTCAAAATGGTGGACATAATGTGACCATTGTCGTCACATTCATAGAAAAATGGCGGACAGAAAGAGGTCAAAATGGTGGACATAATGTGACCATTGTCGTCACATTCATAGAAAAATGGCGGATCGAAAGAGGTCAAAATGGTGGACATAATGTGACCATTGTCGTCACATTCATAGAAAAATGGCGGACGGAAGAGGTCAAAATGGTGGACATAATGTGACCATTGTCGTCACATTCATAGAAAAATGGCGGATCGAAAGAGGTCAAAATGGTGGACATAATGTGACCATTGTCGTCACATTCATAGAAATATGGCGGATCGAAAGAGGTCAAAATGGTGGACATAATGTGACCATGGGCGTCACATTCATAGAAATATGGCGGACGGAAAAAGGTCAAAATGGTAGACATAATGTGACCATGGGCGTCACATTCATTAAAGAATGGCGGACATAATGTGTCCATTATCATCACATTCATAGAAAAATGGCGGACGGAGAGAGGTCAAAATGGTGGACATATTGTGACCATTGTCGTCACATTCATAGAAAAATGGCGGATCGAAAGAGGTCAAAATGGTGGACATAATGCGACCATTGTCGTCACATTCATAGAAAAATGGCGGATCGAAAGCTGTCAAAATGGTGGACATAATGAAACCATTGTCGTCACATTCATAGAAAAATGGCGGACTGAGAGAGGTCAAAATGGTAAACATAATGTGACCATGGGCGTCACATTCATAGAAAATTGGCGGACGGAGACAGGTCAAAATGGTGGACATATTGTGACCATTGTCGTCATATTCATAGAAAAGTGGCGGACAGAAAGAGGTCAAAATGGTGGACATAATGTGATCATTGTCGGCACATTCATAGAAAAATGGCGGATCGAAAGATGTCAAAATGGTGGACATAATGTGACCATTGTCGTCACATTCATAGAAAAATGGCGGACGGAGAGAGGTCAAAATGGTGGACATATTGTGACCATTGTCGTCACATTCATAGAAAAATGGCGGATCGGAAAGATGTCAAAATGGTGGACATAATGTGACCATTGTCGTCACATTCATAGAAATATGGCAGATCGAAAGAGGTCAAAATGGTGGACATAATGTGACCAATGGGCGTCACATTCAAAGAAAAATGGCGGATCGAAAGATGTACACGCTATATACAGCGGACATTCCTCAATTTGAACGTCGTCGATTCACAACAGGTAAAATGATAGTGGGTACCTACGCTGATGACACTGTCATACTTTCAGCAGCCACATTCCAGTCAGATGCAAATACCTATCTTGAACAGTATCTAAACGCCTTTATTACTTGGACAACAAAATGGTGTATCACTGTCAATGCTTCAGAAACTGTTAATGTCATTCACACGCTTCGTCGAATTCAACCAAATGCCCAGATAGTTAGAATCTTGGGTAATGCCATTACCAACTCTGCTTGCCATACTTATCTTGGAGTACTACTGGACACGAAATTAAATTTTCAAGGACACATCAAAAAAGTAGTTCAAAAAATACGAACCAGAAGCATGCAACTTCGTTGGCTGCTGAACAGTAATAGCAAGCTCCCACTCAACATCAAAGTTCTGCTTTATAAACAATTAATTGCACCGATTTGGCAGTACGCTCTGCCCATATGGGGCTCACTAGCATGCCACACGCAATTTAACAAAATCATCATAGAACAGAATAAGATTCTAAGAACTATTACAGGAGCCCCATGGTACATACGCAATGAAACATTACACAATGATTTGAATGTTGCTTCGATTGACACTGTCTTTAATGAAATTTGTGCGAGATACTATCAGCGACTTCTGCACCACAGCAATATTGAAGCCAGAAAGATTGCAACAAACCCTTACATACCGCTGCGATTAATCAGAGAAAGATATACAAATGTGATACAAACACACTTGCCATCAGTAATTCAGGAACAGTTGCGTTTGGAGCCACAAAGACAACGTGAATATCTGGCTGCTCGTGGTTTACGTGATCCACGTGTGGTGCGTCCATTAACTGTACTTCAGCAGAACCAGCGTGAAATCATGAGAAGACGGCGTGAGCGAGACAATGCATTTAATAATCGACATCATATACATACAGAAGAGAAAAACCCGCGTAATAATTCAGGCGATGCTCCAATTGAATTACTATCTGTTCCTCCACGAAATGATGGGCCACAACGACTTGATGATACTTAATTTGAATGATAATGAATACACTGCCTCCTCTGCTTTTTCCATTGAACGGTCTGCTCCTCCGCAACATGATGAGGAAAACCAACTGATTGACACTGAAGCTTCTGATGATATTTCTATATCCATCCTTCAACAAAGCACGCAACCGACAGACGCTGGTCAACGGTGCTCACGAGGCTCAGGGCTAACAATTCGACAGATTAGACAAAATAGCAATGAAATTCCAGATGAGATCACGGCCAGACAAGGTCAAACCCAGCAGCCAGTTACTAGCCATATGTATAACAGCGTTGCAGCCACAAGTATCATCCCGCAGCTTCTTGAACAGCACTGTGGTCGCCGCAGAACTGATCATTCACAGACTCATTCAAATGGCTCAATTTCTGAAAATACTACGGATGTCACAAATGGGCGGATAGCACAAACTCAATCACGATATACTCACAAAGGAATACACTACACAATATTACCAGTTTCCATTGATTTCACGCTAGATACTTCGATCGTCAAAATGATGCCAAAAAATTGCTCTGCACACAAAGAGAAAGAAAAACGAGTGACTAGCCAATTGCTGAATCAAGAAACCAATGAAAACACTATAATACTCACGGAACGTCAACTTAAGCAGCGACTACGAATTTGGCGCCAAAACCTTGTGCGTTGCAGATCCGCTCCTGTGAACAAAGCTAATGTGCCAAAAACCACTCACGGACAACGGAAAGCAATAATCCAGCGATTCAGATTGCAGTACCCGCACCAATGGCATGCAGCATTGAGGCTGCTACTTTACAGGATAAACTGCGTCAGCATGTGGCAACTTGATCGACGTTGGTCTACCTGGAGACTGCAGCTAATAAGAATCCAGCGTCTTTATCAATGGCTGAAGGTGCTATGGCAACAACGCAACAGACGTCGCCATTTCAATCTATAATGAAATTGAAAATAATTATTAGTTTTGATTAAGCAGACAAAGGCACTTTGTGCCATGAATATTCTGTTTGCTACTAACCTGTATTTTGAAGATGAAGATGTGACGAGTTGTTTTCCAGCACCTTCAGCCATAATAACTATTGAGGACATATTTGCTGCTGCCATATTTGTTTGCTGCACTTAGTTCCTAGATATAATAAGTTTTTCTCTTGATTTTTCTGGCTATTTGTAATTAAGTAGCTTACCAATTTAAAATTTTCCTTGTTTGTTGTGACCCGCTAATTCTGCTCAGCCTTATAGTGTTGAGCAGCGCCCAATAGTGACCTGTAATGTTAGAATAACATAATGTTAAGACAGGCTCTACTAATATTCTATAAAATGCTAAGCATAGTATTAATGAATAAAAGCAACCCTGATTTTGGCGATCGCTCTCTTCACCTGCTGGACAGGCGTAATGAGAACAGAAAACCAAAGCGGGCATTAATGCGTATGTGCCTCACATGCGATAAAGAAAACGCAACTTGGGTCGGCAGGTATGTCGGCCCACGGAAGATAGGAACACTTAGCGCAGTTAGGTTTCTTTAAAGTTTTCTGAATGTTTTTTTCTCTAAAAATATTTCATGTATCCCCATATGACTCATACAAATAACATCATTGTAACATACGAGCACCACTGCACACACCACATACTCTGTTTGGCCTTCTTAAAATGTAATTAAATCCTTTTCGCCATCACCCAAAACACATGACTCTGGACGATTGAAAAGTTGATCGTGGTCGTTCGTAGAGTGCGGACGTGTTTTGGCGTGGCTCCGTGAAAAGTCGATAATCGAGCGATATCGAGCGAAACAATTGGTAACAATTGGTTTCTTTGACACAGCAGAGTGTGGCTGTGCTCGGTGCGAGTGTGAGTGCGATTTTTCCTGGGAAATTCCGTGAAAATTCCGTGAAAATCTGAGTCTTTGCCACTAATTCGATTTTACATATACATTCTCTGTCGGTGCGGCGTTTTTCACCCTCCGTCGGCCACACACCGCGACAGCGCACCAAGGACCACCATAACAATGATAAAGCCATTACGGTCGATGTGAAAATTGTGAAAATGCGATGAAAAACACTGAATAAATGGTGAAAATCGAAAAATAAAATTCATTTTTTCTTGGCAAATTACGTAAGGTGAAAAAATTGTGGACTTTGATCGGTGGTGGGTCGCCATATTTTTTCACACATACACAAAATCCGCTCTCTCCGCTCTCTCTCGTACTTCGTAACTCTACAAAAGAGCCGCAACTCTCCAAAACTCCGCTCTCCCACACACACACACACAAATATTCTACCAAGAGAATCAATTCACTCAAAACGTGGCAACTTTGAGTGAAAACCGACCATTGAGTGAAACCAGACAATTGAGTGAGAGTCAATTTCTAGACTGAGTGAAACTAACAATGCGTATGATTCAAGCAACATCCAAATCAAGTCGAAGACGTGTGCGTGTGCTGTAACCATTAATAGTTAATTAATTCACAAAGTAAACGCTATTAAATATATTAATTAATTACAACGCCGAGACCGCAACTAAAATTGGATCAATTCTATAAACATTTGTGCATTATGCACACTTGAATCGTACAGTCAAGTGTTTTTTCTTTTAATGTGTTAAATGTGAGCACACATATATACGTATGTACATACATGCATATTGTGTGCCAACCGTGAATTGTCCCCTTATAAACGTTTTAACGTATCCGTCAATAAATCTATTATTAAATAAATGATAAAACTAACCATACGACAAGCAAATAAGCGCAATAATTGCGCAAAGTGAGTGAGTTGAATAATTGCATACATTCTTGACGCAAGTGTTATATAAATAAACAAAATACTTAATTTTGACAAATTGACAATTTCCACTGTCAATTAATATAACTACGAACGCTGCAACTAAATATGGGCAAGAACAACGATAATTGTGAGAATAGTTACAATAAATTCCAATGCTTAGGCGACGGCAAACTGAAAACCAACAGCGGCCCAAGCAGCCGCAGCAACTACTGGCAAATAAGGAGAGACAATCGTGGCCAGCAACCGATGAGATAAAGCAACGCTCCAGGAAATCATCTCTGCCATATCCAACGATGCCCCTTGTGCCAACACCACCTTCACCAGCAACTACAAATACAACGTTCCCGCCAAATCAGCCAGAAAAAGGCGGGCTTCGTCTGTCAGTGTCAAATTTTACCGCCAATAATGCCAATGTTGCCGCCAAAAATGTTACCACCAACAATAAAAACAAAAACAATGAGAATGATGACATTCTCATGGACGCGAACAGCAATAGCAGAATCAACCACTACTACAGCTTTGTTGACTTAACACAGCGTGACTCATCTGATGTGATTAACTCAACAAGAAGCCATCCCTCACCAGCGGTATCATCGTTTGACATCAAGGATGACAACAATGCAGAGTGCAAAACTACTGAATATGTGGAAAACAGAATGTATCCAATGTCTATGGCTAGAACGTCACCATCTTTACTATTCACGCCGGATAGTATATTTGAGCAGCCACTAATTTTTGAAATGTCAAGAAACCCAACTTCTACCATAACAACGGAAACTAATCCAACTAGGTCAGCAACAGCTGCAACAACAACAACAACCAAAACAACTTCAGCAATAACCACCCCAGCAACAACAGCAATTAAGTCAACGCCAGCAACAACAACAGCAACGGCTACGGCAATAGCTACCACAAAACCAACAGAATCGGCATTAAATTATGCGAATCCTGTGCAAATTAATAGTTTGAGCATGCCCAACATTAACAAAGTTGGACTTAAACGAAAATCCAATCGTCCATTATATGGCAGACCAAAGCGTCGACAGCGTGGCCGACGCTCCCGGAGTCCAATGATGACCGATAAACAATTCATGCTGGCACTGGAGAGCATCAGAAGAACACATCGCCAAGAGTACCATGAAGCCTTCAACGAGCCCAACGGCATCGATGAATTTGGCTTTGACGAATACGGTGTTGCCAAAGATGTCTCACACCCTGACTCTATATGGGAAGCCAACTCATGGGAAAGCGCCTCTGCTGACTATGATTATGACTATGACGATAGCAAATATAATGTGCTGAACGTTTCTGATGTCCCATCTACCTACTTTAGTGAGAATACTGTTCTACCAGCCAAGTCAAGTGGCACGACAACAGCAACAGCAACTGCAACAGTAACAGCAACCGAAATTGCAGCAACTAATGCAGCCAACGTCAATGGTAAGAGTAAGTTTTCATCCCACTGTCAATCACATCACAAGCGGCAACATTACGATTCTCAAAAGCAATTATCCGGAAAATATTTCACTTCTTGAAATCTTTGCCAATGAAGAGAGAATTCGTGAACAAACGCAAAAACAAGATGAACGTGAACGGCATGTGACTTAGAGCGGAAAGTTTCCAACACTCTTTATACCAAAGATTGATAAAATCCAGCCATTCTTAGAACATTTGAATCGCCTACTTGCAGCTAAGGATCACATCCAAAACAACAATGTAAACACATCATTAAATCTAAAGTATACTGCAAAGACCACACAAAATGGTATAATCCGTTTGCAGTGCAAAGATATGGATACGTATGAAATAATTTCTAAGGAGCTCGATTCAAATAATCTACCAATGCACACGCATCAACTACGTTCTAATCGTGGTCACCGTGTTGTCATACGCTATTTAAATAGCACAACACCACGCACCTGGATTTTTGAGCAATTAACCAATTTGGGCTTCACACCACGTTACATTCGAGTCAAACAAAATCGATTCACAGGCGAACCTATTAATTTGTTTGATGTGGAGCTAGCGCCAACCAAGGATGGAACGAACAAGAAGATACTCAAATTGGAAACACTGGGCAACCAAAGCATAGCAGTTGAGAAACGCCACCGACCCATTGATCCGGTGCAATGTTTCCGCTGCCAGGCATTCGGTCACTCCCGCAACTATTGTCGACGCAATTATGTGTGCCTCAAATGTGCTGGAAATCATATGAGCAACGCATGCCCAAATCCAACTAATACGCCTAGCAAATGTGCGAACTGTTTGGGGCCACATATTGCTAGCCATAAGGGATGCTGGGCCTACAAACAAGCTAGGTCAAGGATGTCCATCAATAAGGCACGGGTTAAACTGGCACACATTGTACGCAACACACGACTTCCAGCGGCACATGAGAAGCAGCACTTACAGCAAAAGAAGCAAATAATGTCAATGCACCAACAACAACCACAACCACAGCAGATGACAACTCACCAACAGCGTAAGCAGACGCAAACACCAAAGCATAAGCAGCAACCTACGCCCAAGCATCAGCCAAGGCAGCAACAAGAGCATTCTGGAGGCCAAAAAAGACAACAGAATGCCACAACAAAGCAACAGCAGCCAATAATGGGTCAACTACGTACGCCACGCTACCAAAATAATGAGCGCAACAACAACAACAGTACCAGCAAGTACAACAGCAAAAATCGTAAGTTAAATAAACCCAAAAACAGCCAAACTGCCAAAACTGGCAATGCAACTAAGACAAAGGTTAACCCCCATGCTGGACCTGCAGCCCAACGTCTGAGTAAATTTCAAACGCAGCTACAAGATGAGCAAAAATTACAAGAGCACGAACACCAGCAGCAAATAAACTCCAATATCACTGCCATGGTTATGCAAAATGCCAAATGCATCAAGACTCTTACGGAAAAGCTAAGTAAAGCAATGGACCTCATACAAACAATTATCATTAACGTTCGTAATTCAAATGAACCACAACACCAACAACATATTGAGGCCATTGTTCACATGGCAAGCCCTAATCCTAATGATATGTCTGTGGATACAGCACACCAACTATGCCACCAGCGGCTTCGCACGCTTGATTAGAAACTTTTCCTGATTCTTACCATGCAGTAATTAAACCAACAACATAACACATTTCTATTAATAAGGCATATCTGACGATGATAAATATGCCATCGAATTGCTGAATTGAACGCCACTTCATATATCCACTCCAAAGATGATATAATCTTACATGCAAGTAAATATACCAAGCCGCCGTCAATTTAATTAACTTTGAATACTCTGCTTGAAAAATAAGACGAACGCCAGTACATAGCAAAATAAAAATTTTGTGCAATCGATCTTCATTAGTTGTCCGACCTGAGCCCAAGGCGGGCGGGCATCAATATTTACATCGGTAGTGTAAATCAATACATTACACATGAGCTCGTACATGTATAAAAATAGCAATAGTTGGCCACGGTATATAAGTGGACCAACACACAGCAACAAAAATGTAGCAAATTCAAGTTATGGAATTCATTCAACTATGCAGCAGATGTCATTTCTGGATTTCACTTAATGAAAATTTACATTGGCAGTGTAAATCAATACATTACACATGAGCTCAGACATGTCTAAAAACAGCAACAGTTGGTCACGGTATATAAGTGGACCAACACACAGCAATAAACAATCAGCAAACTCAAGTCATCGCTGGACCCAATCAATGACTTCAGACGGCAGCAATCTCAATCCTGGGCCTGTCCAACTCTACTGGATGATAACCCCTCGATGATATGATCGTAAAGTTACACATTAACATGTATTTTTATTAACAATTTTTTGATTAATTGCAGGCAATAATACATCTGTCTACAAAATTAATAATCTAAATACGCATGTGTAACTTGGCCAATAAGATGAGCGCACTGGCAACGCGCTTATCATAAAAAACTCTGTACCAGCGGTTTGAAGCTAGGCACACTGGCAACGTGTCTACCAACCTAACATACCGGCCACTACACAATCGAACACCCTGGCAAAGTGATTCGAATTTCACAAACCTGTAACTACAACAGCGACGACGATGATGGATGAATAGCAGCAAATTCTGGCTTTTTCCATCAACTACCTCGACGCAGCAACTAATTCCAAAAAGGATGACTTTGTATGGGAAACGTATTGAAACTTGCATTTGTCATATTGTGACCTTTGCAAGCCACAAATAATAAAAATCAGCAACTTTCTGCAACTAAGCCAAACGACCTGTGACGCGTTTGGCACACAATAATCAACTGTACCGGCGCTGGACCCAACATAAGGCTTCAGCGCAGCAAATCTTCCTGGCTCTTCAACCGAGACGACACCTGGATTCAATCAACACGTATAAAAATTAATAGTTTTGTACCTCACTAACAGTCTATGATTTCTTTGCAGGCTGTGAGGCGGCATTTTGCCACTCACAAATAATGAGAACCATTTCTAGTTCGAGAGTTGGCCGAGGCACGAAGAGCCCTCTAAGGTTAGCTCCCTGAACTAACATAACGTATTATTATTAGTATTATTATTTCGGCACGAAGCCACACCGCCAATGGCATGAAGCCGGCGAGAACACGTTTTAATTTCCCCCCCAGTTTATATTTTTATTTTTGCCAAATGGCTTAAAACCCGCCTAGTCAGTATTTTCGGAATGAAAATACCCTAAAACAAACGCCACCTAGTGCTAGCAACAAGCACTAGGCATCGGTCGAACATCGAGATCGATGTATCGATAGGAGAAGCAGGGTTGATTTGAGCATAAAAACGCCACCTACTGCTAGTAGCGAGTACTGGGCGTCGATCGAACATCGAGAGCGGTGTATCGATAAGGGAAGCGTGAATTATCGACGCTTCACTTTTTCTGGCGGGCCGATAGCGAGCAGACGTGCTTACAGAAAGTTTAATTTTGACAGTGAAAAAAACCCTAAAAGAAAACCAAGGAGACGGCAACGAATCACGGCAACAACAACGGCAACGACAACGGCAACGGCAACAACAACGGCAACGGCAATTTGGAAAAGGCTGGATCACGACTTGATTGGCAAGCGCCAAGCAGACGCCAACAGCAGCGACAACCACCGGCGGCGCATCATTCCGGCGCACCCCTGTAGTGCGCACGCTACACACCTCGTGGTACGCAGTACCCTGTGGTAAGCTGGCCGACGGCCATTTTTCCCCTAAGTTTCCCTACTAATAAGAATAAAAGTGAAGTTGAAAATAAAATAAAGAATATCAAAGCGCTTTGCGAGTGTGGGCCTCAAACAACGTCTATTTAAATGACATCAAAGTGAAGGTGAAAGTTTCGGCGGGTGTGAAAACGTGGTCGCGATCGGCTTGACATGTGTAAGGGATGTCACGAGAGGTGCTTCCGAGTTGTACTCTACACCTCTAGTGACTATCACTTACACATTCGTCGAGTTGAAGCCATGTCAGTGGACCCTGGAGCATTCCACGAACGAGGTTCCAGGTCGAACCTTATCTCGTTCGTGAGTTTGCCAACCAGGGCCACCGTCACTTGGTTCTAGTGCCGGTAATCGCTGGGGATATTCCCGCAGGCGAGAGTTCGGGTTGTACCTCCTCTCGTCTGCGAGTCTATCACCCAGAATTACCGTTCACTGGGTACGGTAGCACTGGAACGCTCCTACAAGAGAGATGCTGGGTTGTACCCTATCTCGCTAAGGAGCTTGTCCAACGCTGCCCAAAATGGCTCCGATCCGCGATCGCATATGGTAATTTTTCTTTTTCAGTTAGTTTTGTGATGAGGGCCCTTATCATTCATTTCCAGTCGTCCCAGACATTACAAATTTTCTGTAATTGGCCCTGGCCGGACTGAGACGCCGACCTCGGCTGGAAAAACTTCCTTACAAGGCAAACTAAACTAGTCTGCAGAAATCAGCTGATAACAACGTATTATAAATTACATGGCTTACAATGACGATCGCATTGGCAACGTGTTTCGTCGTTTATAGTACCAGCTATTCCAGGACAGACACACTGGCAACGTGTTCGTGCTCCTCAAACATTACCTGCAACTACAAGTCCAATGCATTGGCCTGGTCTATGATACGGACACATTGGCAACGTGGCCCGTTATCATTTTCCTACAATTATCACAGACACAATTTATACGTGTCTGTCAATCTCATACCTGCAATTCAACGTCGAACACGTTCGACACACACACACATACCTGCAACTACCGTATAGCGCACGATTACTGGACGAACAGCAGCAGCAGCTCAACAGTACGGCGCAGCAATTTAAGTCAAGCACAATTCAACGTGCTTGGCACCATGTACTCAACTTTACCCGGCGCTGAACCCAACACCTGGTTCCAGTGCAGCAAATCAAATCTATTCTAGTGAATCCTCACATGGTTAGTACAAACGCTGTTCACGCTGGACGTGATACAGCACACGATCATCACCTGGGAGTTCAACACACGTTGTCCTTCCGCAATTATATACCCACGCCTGCAACCACGATGTCAACAAGACCAGACGACGGCGGCGAGGGATACATCTACATTTGCCCAAAACTGTCTTGGCCATAGACAGCAGAGGGCAAAGCAACTACGTCAGCAGCAGCAGAGACAAGGCAGCGGCATTCATCAGTTCCAGCAACTAGCAACTAAGTACCTAGTCCCTTTTCATAAGACAGCATAGTTTTTTGAGTAGGATAGACTAGTACACATTTGATCGTGAATCAACATTTTGATTCTGCAATTCTTGATACTTGTGGCGCCTCACCACCGCCCTTGTAACCGCAATTAAATTACTAACAATGATACAACTCACACCCAATATTGGGCTAGTTACGATACTTTGTATGGCAACTAGTTACCCACTGTTCTACAATGAACACGCAAATATTTACGCAGATATTGCAAAGGCCTATTCGCCCATCGCCGCGGATGAGCTCTTTGGGCGGTAGGTCTGACCAATAAGCTGACAACTTGACGGATACATACTTTACTATATGTCTGGTGTTAATGTATTTCATAAATTTACGTTTAATTCCATGTCATTGTTTGTTCCCCAACTACCGGTTTTGCCTGATCCAACTCAGCAATATACTAGCTATATAGAAGTCCTAATGCGAGTACCTCGCAACTTGGGCCGGCAGAGATGTTTGGTCCCTTGGAAGATAGGAACACATAGCAGCGTTAGGTCTTTAAATATTATCCCCATCTGACTCTTACAAATAACATCATTGTAACATACGAGCACCACAGCACACACCACATACTCTGTTTGGCCTTCCAAAAATGTAATTAAATCTTTTTCGATATCACCCAAAACATAGGACTCTTGACGATTGAAAAGTTGATCGTGGTCGTTCGTAGAGTGCGGACGTGTTTTGGCGTGTCTCCGTGAAAAGTTGATAATCGAGCGAAATCGAGCGAAACAATTGGTAACAATTGGTTTCTTTGACACAGCAGAGTGTGGCTGTGCTCGGTGCGAGTGTGAGTGCGATTTTTCCTGGGAAATTTGTGAAAATTCCCGAAAATTCTAAGGAAAATCTGAGTCTTTGCCACTAATTCGATTTTGCATATACATTCTCTGTCCGTGCGGCGTTTTCACCCTCCGTCGGCCACACACCGCGACAGCGCACCAAAGACCACCATAACAATGATAAAGCCATTACGGCCGATGTGAAAATTGTGAAAATGCGATGAAAAACAGTGAATAAATGGTGAAAATGGAAAAATAAAATTCATTTTTTCTTGGCAAATTACGTAAGGTGAAAAAATTGTGGACTTTGATCGGTGGTGGGTCGCCATATTTTTTCACACATACACAAAATCCGCTCTCTCCGCTCTCTCTCGTACTTCGTAACTCTACAAAAGAGCCGCAACTCTCCAAAACTCCGCTCTCCCACACACACACACACAAATATTCTACCAAGAGAATCAATTCACTCAAAACGTGGCAACTTTGAGTGAAAACCGACCATTGAGTGAACACAGACAATTGAGTGAGAGTCAATTTCTAGACTGAGTGAAACTAACAATGCGAGTGATTCAACCAACATCCAAATCAAGTCGAAGACGTGTGCGTGTGCTGTAACCATTAATAGTTAATTAATTCACAAAGTAAACGCTATTAAATATATTAATTAATTACAACGCCGAGACCGCAACTAAAACTGGATTAATTCTATAAACATTTGTGCATTATGCACACTTGAATCGTACAGTCAAGTGTTTTTTGTTTTAATGTGTTAAATGTGCGCACACATATATACGTATGTACATACATGCATATTGTGTGCCAACTGTGAATTTTCCCCTTATAAACGTTTTTAATGTACTGCCAATAAATCTATTATTAAATAAACGATAAAACTAAGCGCAATAATTGCGCAAAGTGAGTGAGTTGAATAATTGCATACATTCTTGACCCAAGTGTTATATAAATTAACAAAATACTTAATTTTGACAAATTGACAATTTCCACTGTCAATTAATATTTCAATAAAACAAACGCTGCAATTAAATATGGGCAAGAACAAGAGCAACAATTTGCACAAAAAAGTGCAAAGCAAATCAAAAACCAATGCAAAAAAGCATTTAATTAAAGAAGCTGAAATGCCGCAAACTAAGACCAACGACAATTTAACCGCTGCACCAACACCAGCAGCAGCAACAACAACAACAACAACAACAACAACTCTGCCAATAATGACGCCTGGCCAAATTGCGCCAAAAGTAGAAAAACTGGCGCCAAAAATGCCGCCAAATCAACTACGCCAACAACAACAACAACAACAACACGACCAAAATCAACAGCAGCATAAGCAGCCGCAGCCATTACAGGCAAATATGGAGATGGAATCGTGGCCATTTACTAACGAAAAGAAGAAAACTTCTAGGAAAACACTCCTGCCTTATGTAACCACACCACCGGTGTCACCAACATTACCAGCAATTATAACCACAGAGTTCCCGCCAAATCGGCCAGAAAATGGCGCGCTTTGTGTGTCAGTGAATAAATTTTCCGCCAATAATGCCAATGCTAGCGCCAAAAATCATGCCACCAAAACTAATTCCAACAAAAACAGCAAAAGCAACAGAAACGGCGACAAGAACAGCAAGAGCAACAGCAGAAGCAAAATCCACATCAACAGTTACTCAATTTTCTCAAATGATTCATATGTGGAAATAATAAGTTTACACCATCTCCGGCCTCATCAGCAGCAGCATCCAGCAATCCAACCACTGGTAACCGTATATCACACCTTGCTTCATCACATTGGTCCATTGAGGTGATAAAACAATGCGAAGAAAATCGTATAAAACGTAAACTCAACGCAATGGATGTTGAACAAACCAGTCTGAGCGAGTGCACGGTGCAAGAAACACCAGAAGCATCACCAACAGCACCCATAGAGGCAGCCACTTCTGCAGCCAATGCCAATGGTAAGAGTAATACTAACATCAATGCTCCCAAATCCAAACCTGACAGCAACGGCAGCAACAACAACAACATCAAGGCTATGGCAAATAAAACACCAGAAGCACCACCAACAGCACCCAAAGATGCAGCAACTAATGCAGCCAACGTCAATGGTAAGAGTAATACTAACATCAATGCTCCCATATCCAAGTCTGACAGCAAAGGCAGCAACATCAACACCAAGTCAACAGCAAACACAAAGATCACCACAAGCACGAACATTAGCTTCCACCCCAGAGTCAAGCACACTACAATTGGTAATGTTACTATCCTCAAAAGCAATAATCCGGAAAAAGGTTCATTACTTGAATTCTTTGCCAACGAAAAGAGGATTAGCGAACAGAACCAAAAACATATAAATAAGGAGTGTGAACGGCATTTGGTGAAGAGTGTTAAAATACCAACACTTTTCATATCAAATATTGGTGAAAGTCAGCCAATGTTGGATCATTTGAATCAAGTACTAGCAAATAAGGATAATATCCATAACAACAGCGACGTAAACAAGTCATTAAATCCATACTACACCACAAAGACCACGCAAAATGGAACTTTGCGTCTCCAGTGTAATGACATGGATACATATAAAATTATTTCAGAGGAGCTCAACTCAAATAATTTTCCAATGCACACACATTAAGTGCGTGCTGATCGTGGCTTTCGTGTGATTATACGCAACCTGGATAGCACAACACCACGCACCTGGATCTTGGAGCAATTAACCAAACTGGGCTTCACACCACGTTACATTCGAGTCAAACAAAATCGATTCACAGGCGAACCTATTAATTTGTTTGATGTGGAGCTAGCGCCAACCAAGGATGGAACGAACGAGAAGATACTCAAATTGGAAACACTGGGTAACCAATGCATAACAATTGAGAAACGCCACCGGTCCATTGATCCGGTACAATGTTTCCGCTGCCAGGCATTCGGTCACTCCCGCAACTATTGTCGACGCAATTATGTGTGCCTCAAGTGTGCTGGAAATCATATGAGCAATGCATGTCCAAAACCATTTGACGCACCCTGCAAATGTGCCAATTGTTTGGGGCCACATGTTGCTAGCCATAAAGGATGTCGGGCCTACAAACAGGCCAGATCAAGAATGTCTATCAATAAAGCTTGCACAAACTGTACTAAATGCACGCTCATCAGCCTTATCAGCTACATTCGCTATGCAGCAACAACAACAACAACAACAACAACAACAACAACAACAACAACAACAACAACAACAACTACAACTACAACATCAACAGCGAAAGCAGCGAATAATGCCAAGACATCAACAGCAGCAACAACAGATGACGAGGCAACAACAACAACAGCGGCGGAATGATATGCAAAACCAGAAGCAGCAATTCACGCCCAAGCAGCAGCCAAGGCAACGGCTACAGCAACAGCAACACACAAAGCAACTACAGCAGCATCCTGAATACCAGTTCAAGCAACAGGCTGCTACTTCAAAACACCACCTACAAAATAGGCCATTACGCACGCCAAGCAACAGCAAGGGCAACAACAACACCAGTACCAGCAATTACAGCAATAAAAACCGTAAGTCAAAAGAAACTAATTACAGCCAGGTCCGCAAAGCTGGCAAACCAGATAAGATGAAGACAAAACCTCATACTGGACCCGCAAGCCACCACCTGCATACGTTCCAGGCAAGGCTACAAAATGAGCAAAAGCTGCAACAGCATCTAAACCAGCATCAACAAAAACCCAATAATTCCGATATGGCTACGCAAAATGCTGAGAGCATTAAAATCCTAACGGAAAAACTAGATGCAGCAATGGCACTAATACAAGTTCTAATTACAAACAGCCAATCCGTTTATGAATCCCAACGTCAACAGCATGTTGAAGCCATTGTTCAGATGACAAGCCCAAATCCAAACGACATCTCTGTGGATACCACTGTTGGCACTCCAATAAGCCAAAAGCGGCAACGTATGCATCACAGCTAGAACAATGATTCCAGCTAGCTAACAATGTTTTTACACCAACAGCTACTAAGTTAACTTATCTAAATATATCTACACATGCCCGCACATAAACTCAACTACGTAGATTTGCTATAATATATGTTTTGCATAAAAATAATATATATTCATCAAACTTGCCAATAAGCATTCAATAATGCAAAGAATACTTTGCTTTCGCTATAACAAGATGTTCTGGCCCGAGCTTAGGCGGGCGGGCATCAAACGTATCACAATTGAGAAATGTAATTCATAAACTCACGTATATATGTAAAAACCTTCGAAACGGCAATAAACCCTATATATTGACCTCATAAGGTGGTAATTAAATCCTGGTCCCTCTTTACAACCAATTGGCAACGGACCTGGATACCATAACGAACGCACTGGCAATGTGTTTGTTAAACATAACCTCAGCAACTCATCCCGAACACCCTGGCAAAGTGCTTGGCAACGACAACATCAACAGCAATTAAACTGGATGCGCATGCAACTCCATCCATCAGCATTATCCACACAGCGAATAACTCCCAGCGAGAGATGACAAGGCCTGGAAAAAAAATACCAATTTGGATAATCAATTGGGAAAATAACACACATCACAGTGTGACCATTATAAGCTGCAACTAACACTCACCTGTAATTTCCTGCAATATAGTCGAACGCATGGCTTGTTTGACACATAAATACCGATTCTTCCGGCGTTGGACCCAAATGAGGTTCCAGCGCAGCAAATCTTTCCTGGCTCTTCAACCGAGATGACACCTGGATTTCAATGACACGTATACAATAACAATGTATTGTATTTCACTAACAGTTTTGATTCTTTGCAGGCACATCAAATTATGTCTGTAAAAGTCAGCTGATTTATACGTACCAGAAATCCAACCGTAATAAATGACAAACGCATTGGCAACGCGTTTGTCAATACCCAAATATCATCAAATCAATGACAGACACACTGGCAACGTGTCTGCATCTCTTCAATACTGTCAACCTCTCTTCGATCACACTGGCAACGTGTTCGAACGGCAAACAACAACAAGCGAGAGACGACAAGGCCTGGAAAATACCAATTGGAAAAATTACAAATGTCACAGCGTGACCATTATAAGTTGCAACTGACTGACTCACCTGTAATTTCCTGCAAAATAGTCGAACGCATTGCAACGCGTTTGGCAATGAGAACTCATCAATCTCCATCGGCGTTGGACCCAATAAGTGGCACCTGCCACATGCAAATTATTCCTGGCCTTATTTCATCACAATCACTGGAGAAGACACCTGGATTTCAATGACACGTATACAATAACAATGTATTGTATTTCACTAACAGTTTTGATTCTTTGCAGGCACATCAAATTATGTCTGTAAAAATCAGCTGATTTATACGTACCAGAAATCCAACCGTAATTAATGACAAACGCATTGGCAACGCGTTTGTCAATACCCAAATATCATCAAATCAATGACAGACACACTGGCAACGTGTCTGCATTTCTTCAATACTGTCAACCTCTCTTTGATCACACTGGCAACGTGTTCGACACAGCAAACAACAACCAGCGAGAGACGACAAGGCCTGGAAAAATATCAATTGGAAAAATTACAAACGTCACAGTGTGACCATTATAAGCTGCAACTAACACTCACCTGTAATTTCCTGCAATATAGTCGAACGCATGGCTTGTTTTGACACATAAATACCGACCGTACCGGCGTTGGACCCAACATGAGGCTTCAGCGCAACAATTTTATTATTATTATTATATATAGCAAGGTTACAGTTGAAACTTATAACCTAACTTTGATTTAGCATGGCGTCCGAGGCACCTGGATTCAAACAACACGTATAAAATTATACATTTTGTACCCCACTAACAGTCTTTGATTTCTTTGCAGACAAACTAAACTAGTCTGCAGAAATCAGCTGATAACATCGTATTCTAAACTACATGGCATATAATGACGATCGCATTGGCAACGTGTTTCGTCATTTATAGCACCAGCGATTCCAGGACGGACACACTGGCAACGTGTCCGTGCTTCTCAAACATCACCCGCAACAACAAGTCCAATGCATTGGCAATGCGTTGAACACCTTGGCAAAGTGGTCAACATACAAACACCTGCAACTACAACAGCGACGATACTGGATGAACAGCAGCAGCAGCAGCAGCAGCAGCTCAACAGTACGGCGCAGCAATTCAAGTCAAGCACAATTCAACGTGCTTGGCACCATATACTCAACTTTACCCGGCGCTGAACCCAACACCTGGTTCCAGTGCAGCAAATCAAATCTATCCTAGTGAATCCTCACATGGTTAGTACAAACGCTGTTCACGCTGGACGTGATACAGCACACGATCATCACCTGGGAGTTCAACACACGTTGTCCTTCCGCAATTATATACCCACGCCTGCAACCACGATGTCAACAAGACCAGACGACGGCGGCGAGGGATATATCTACATTTGCCCAAAACTGTCTTGGCCATAGACAGCAGAGGGCAAAGCAACTACGTCAGCAGCAGCATCAGCAGAGACAAGGCAGCGGCATTCATCAGTTCCAGCAACTAGCAACTAAGTACTTAGTCCCTATTTCATAAGACAGTTTAGTTTTTTGAGTAGGAGAAACTAGTACACATTTGATCGTGAATCAACAACTTTGATTCTGCATTTTGAATACATTGTGGCGCCTCACCACCGCCCATGTATTTGCAATTTAATTATTATCTCACACGCATAATAATAATTTCTAGTGCCCCAGTAGAGCACGCAAATAATCTTACAGATGTTGTGAGGGCCACCTTGTCTATCGCCGCGGATGAGCTCTTTGGACAGTTGGTTCAAGCAAAAAGCTGGTGAGGCAGTACGAATAACATATATGTCATGTCTTATTGTTTTAATCCCGTAACTCTATTATTACGTGTCATAGCTCGTACGTTACTACCTGTTCCGCCTGATCCAACCCAGATATGTAAATGCCTATAGCAGTCCTCATGTGCGAGTACTTGGTTCGGCAGGGATGTCGGCCCACGGAAGATAGGAACACATAGCGCAGTTAGGTTTTTCTAAAGTTTTTGTAAACGTTTTTCTCTAAAAATATTTAGTTTATCCCCATCTGACTCTTACAAATAACATCATTGTAACATACGAGCACCACAGCACACACCACATACTCTGTTTGGCCTTCTTAAAATGTAATTAAATCCTTTTCGCATTCCCCCAAATCACATGACTCTCGACGATTAAAAAGTTGATCGTGGTCGTTCGTAGAGTGCGGACGTGTTTTGGCGTGGCTCCGTGAAAAGTCGATAATCGAGCGATATCGAGCGAAACAATTGGTAACAATTGGTTTCTTTGACACAGCAGAGTGTGGCTGTGCTCGGTGCGAGTGTGAGTGCGATTTTTCCTGGGAAATTTGTGAAAATTCCCGAGAATTCTAAGGAAAATCTGAGTCTTTGCCACTAATTCGATTTTACATATACATTCCCTGTCGGTGCGGCGTTTCACCTCCGTCGGCCACACACCGCGACAGCGCACCAAGGACCACCAAGGACCACCATAACATTCATTAATTATACCATTACCTGTTCTTTCATCAGTTTCATCCCGAACTGCACCTGCATCATTAGATGCAAGTTCAAATCAGATTGCTATGCTCGTCCAGCTGGTACATAAGCAGCAAGGGCAAATTGATCAATTAATGGGTAATGTGGGGCAATTAAGGCACTTGCCAAGTGACACCACGCTGTCAAATTCCCCCCCAGTTGATTGAATTCAACCTGTCTTCTTTCCCTATTGAATTCTCAATTTTGATTTGAATTTTTAATATCAAATTTAATTTAATTTGATTAATTTTTCTGAGGAAAGGAAACAATCAAATTTCTCATTTAAAGTCAAAACACTCGTATCTTAACGTAAAAATAATCTAGTTGTATTCATTTTTGCATTAACTCTTATATTTGCCTTAAGCGCTATCTATTTAATCTCAATCAAAACAAGAATCACTCTTAAGTTGAAAGAGTTGATACATTGTCAGAACGTTTGCTCAATGTGCAACTTTTTTCCAAGTTGAAAGAGTTGCTACTTGCCTTTATTCGAGCAAACTTAATTTTTTATTTTTTTACTTTTACTTTATTATTTCTTTTATTATTCTTTACTTTGTTATTTTCAATTTCACATTTTTATTTTTATTATTACTTTCTACTTTTCAATATAAATTGTTTAATTTGAAAACTATTGTCACACCAATGTGTTGAATTTATAATCAACACGTTTTAAACTTTATTGAATAAAATCTAAATGATATTAAATCTAAATAAATAAATAAATAAATAGATTAATAGATAAATGGTAACAGACTCCCTTTCTATCCCTTTTCATATTTATTATTATTTTACCTTTTTCATTTTTAAATCTATCGAGTCTTTTACTTTTTCTCTCTATTATAATTAGAATTAAAATTTAAAATTTAAAAACTAAGCAAGCCAAAGAAAAACTTAAATTACAAATTAATGCATTCTTCAAATGCAAATGCAAAACACCTGTAAATATAAATACACATACCTGATATGAAATCCGGCCGCCAGTCATTCTGACAATCAGCCAGTTTGGAGCATACAATCCAGCTCATTGAGCGATCAAATATACAAAATGCGCTTAATTAATTGATCAATGTGCTGGCCTTAACCCTGTCTTCAACCACTGCCAGCCAGCCAGCTAGCCAGTTGATTCAGTCAGCCAATATGTATGCTATACATTTTGTATCCTGGTGACTAGCCTATAACTTCAATGTACTGGCACACGTACACCACATCATCATTGCAGCCCAGATGATCTTCAATGGCCATTTTCATCGCAATGCATCGCAACGCATCAAATCGTTGCATTTTAGATCAATACGTCGTCGACGTCATCGTCGTCGTCATCACCGCCATGTCGTCGTCGTCGTCTGTCACTGTTTTTGCACTGAAAACTCTCACCGTTTGGATCATCCTGTGGACTCAATACTGTCTCAATAATGTTGCTTCAACAATCCAAAATGCTTCAACAACAACATCAACAGCAAGAAGAACAACTTTCATCACTGCCAGTCAAATACAGCCAGTTGCGTACCATATCTACGAGCATACTCTGTGTCTTATTTGGACTGACACCTCGACAACATCAACAACAACCAGCAAAATTACGTATACGACTCGTCAATAACAACATGATGACTAACATTAATGTCGTCATCAACATTGTCACCTGCGAATACGTTACCTGTTTTGGCCAAAATTACATCATTACTGCCAGCAGAATAAATACTTTCATCACTGCCAGCCAGCCCGTAAAAGTGAATAATGCCAAGTAAATAGATCTTGTGCACTTTTACAACCATGTGCTGGCACACACACACACAATCAACTACTCGTTTTTATGGTGCCCTCTGCTGTTCCTGTTCCTGTTCCTGTATGTTT
>JAWNND010000506.1:0-47833 GCA_035043265.1 Drosophila testacea | reverse complement strand
GAAAATATAAAGCTCACAGAAAAGCAACTCATAGACTCAGGAAATAGGCAAATTATTATAAACTCAAAAATCCCAGCAACAAATAAATAGCCTAACTGACAGTGTAAACATTCTAATTAAAAACGCACAGAAAAAACAAGTAAATACAGAACTTCTATACGAAACATTACTCTCAAGGAATAGAATAATAATAGCCGAACTAGAAGCACTTATGTTGTCAGTCACACTCTCAAAAATTGGAATAATAAATCCCGCGATTTTAGATTCAGACGACTTAAAAGATATTATCAATGAACATTCCACAAATATAAATATTACTGTAACAGATTTAATGCAAGTTGCACAGATTAAGGTTTTATTGAATAATCATTTTTTACATTTTATTATAAAATATCCAAAACCTAGTTTAGAGTGTAAGAAAATTATTATTTATCCTGTCCAGCACAATGGCACTATCCTGAACTTCGCCGGAAATGATATCGTAGCTGACTGCAGCAATCAAGTAATACCAATCGGGAACTGCACCTCAACACTTTCCACCACGTTCTGCAAAAAACTGTCTTACACTACTTGCGCACAACAACTTCATTCGGGAGTCACCGCACACTGCACCACTCGCCCCAGCCACCTTGAAGCGTTGATAGTCTTCGACGAAGGCGTCATAATTATCAATGAGAACACAGCCACGGTCAACGAACAAACAGTGACTGGAACATTTCTCATTACCTTCGACAATGAGGTTAGAGTAAATGGCACATTATTCCGGAACTGGAAGAACTTCGTGAAAAAATCCTCCGGCCCAGCATCATCTGCGCTCCTCAATATAACCGGCCATCGGGAAATACTAAGCCTGACATACCTACAGAAGCTTAGTGTGGAAAACTTACGCTATATTGCCCAGATGGAAGAGGGACTTAAACAGCGACCTATAATATCTGGACTGGCCGCAATTGCCTTCTTGGTCTTCTGCTACGCAACACTTCAACTGTACAAAAAGCATCATAAGGGTCGACGTCAACATGACCTTCAGTCCGTGATCGATGGTTTTAGAAAGACCGAGGACGCCCTTAACTTAAGTGAGGGAGGAGTTAACACGAGTTGCCAAACAGTTGACTCAGGTTGCCTAACAACATGTCATTGACCAGATCGGTCAGCGTCCGCAGCTTATGCAACGGGAGCCGCAGTAGGTCAGCGTCCGCAGCTTGTGCAACGTGAGCTGCAGCAGGTCAGCGTCCGCAGCTTGGGCAATGCCCCGTCTTCTGCGGAACTTCAGCGAACACCGTGGGATCGCTGAATCAGCATATTTAGGGTACTAGGGCTAGCTTAAATTCTAAGTTCAATTTGTAATTAGCTTTAGTTCAATTTCAGCAATAAAACTTATAAGTCCGGTAAACGGAAAAGTGTTTGTGTTTGAAATTACTCCAGGATAAGACCCTTCCTGTAAACTTATACATAACCTGCGAGTTTGGTAGCGATAGCTCAAAAACAACAAAGCTCTTCATACAAAATATTAACTTGCATCTGATTTTTCCTATGGCAGCTATATGATATACTCATCCGATCATTACCAAATTTTCACAGATTGTAAGAAATACATAACCTCTGAGTTAAGTTGAGATAGCTCAAAAAAAAACAAACTCTTCATACAAAATATTAATTTGCATCTGATTGTTGCAATGGCAGCTATATGATATAGTCATCCGATCTTTACCAAATTTTCACAGCTTGTAACAATGAGTAAGAAATACATAACCTGTGAGTTTGGTTGAGATGGCACAAAAATCAACAAAGATCTTCATACAAGATTTTAATTTGCATCTGATTTTTCCTATGGCAGCTATATGATATACTCATCCGATCATTACCAAATTTTCACAGATTGTTAGAAATACATAACCTCTGAGTTAAGTTGAGATAGCTCAAAAAAAAACAAACTCTTCATACAAAATATTAATTTGCATCTGATTGTTGCAATGGCAGCTATATGATATAGTCATCCGATCTTTACCAAATTTTCACAGCTTGTAACAATGAGTAAGAAATACATAACCTGTGAGTTTGGTTGAGATAGCTCAAAAATCAACAAAGATCTTCATACAAAATTTTAATTTGCATCTGATTGTTCCAATGGCAGCTATATGATATACTCATTTGATCTTCACCAAATTTTCACAGAATGTAGCAATGAGTAAGAAATACTTATTCTGTGAGTAAGGTGGAGATAGCTCAAAAACACAACAAAGCTCTTCATACAAAATATTTATTTGCTTCTGATTTTTCCTATGACAGCTATTTGATATAGTCATCCGATCTTTACCAAATTTTCACAGAATGTAACAATAAGAAAGAAAGACTTAATCTGTGAGTTTGGTTTTGATAGTTTAAAAAACAACAAAGCTCTTCATAAAAAATATTAACTTGCATCTGATTTTTCCTATGGCATCTATATGATATAGTCATCCGATATTAACCAAATTTTCACAGCTTGTAATAATGAGTAAGATATACATAACCTGCGAGTTTGGTAGCGATAGCTCAAAAAACAACAAAGCTCTTCATACAAAATATTAATTTGCATCTGATTGTTGCAATGGCAGCTATATGTTATAGTCATCCGATCTTTACCAAATTTTCACAGCTTGTAACAATGAGTAAGAAATAGATAGCCCGTGAGTTTGGTTGAGATGGCTAAAAAATCAACACAGATCTTCATCCAAATTTTTAATTTGTATGTGATTTTTCCTATGGCAACTATATGATATAGTCATCCGATATTTACCAAATTTCCTCAGAATGTACAAGTAAATAAGAAAGACTTTTTCTGTAAGTTTGGTTGATATAGACCAAAAAAGACAAAGCTCTTTATACAAAATATTAACTTGCATCTGATTTTTCCTATGGCAGCTATATGATATACTCACCCGATCTTTTTCAAATTTTCACAGATTGTAAAAAATACATAGCCTGTGAGTTTGCTTGAGATAGCTCAAAAAAAAACAAAGAGCTTTATCTAAATTTTCATTTGCATCTGATTGTTCCAATGGCAGCTATATGATATAGTCATTTGATCCTTACTTAAATTTCACAGCTTGTAACAATGAGTAAGAAATACATAACCTGTGATTTTGGTTGAGATAGCTCAATAAACAACAAACTCTTCATACAAAATATTAACTTGCATCTGATTGTTCCTGTGGCAGCTATATGATATAGACATCCGATCCTTACTAAACTTTCACAGAGTGTAGCAATGAGTCAGCAATACATAACCTGTGAGTTTGGTTGAGATAGCTCAAAAATCAACAAATTTCTTCATCTAAATTTTTAATTTGCATCTGATTTTTCTATGGCAGCTATAGTCATCCGATATTTACCAAATTTTCACAGAATGTAGCAATGAGTGAGAAATATAAATCTATGAGTTTGGTTGAGATAGCTCAAAAAACAACAAAGCTCTTCATACAAAATATTAACTTCCAACTGATTTTTCCTATGGCAGCTATATGATATACTCATCCGATAGTTACCAAATTTCCTCAGAATGTAGCAGTAAATAAGAAAGACTTTGTCTGTGAGTGTGGTTGTGATAGCTCAAAAAACAACAAAGCTCTTCATACAAAATATTAATTTGCATCTGATTTTTCCTATGGCATCTATATGATATAGTCATCCGATATTAACCAAATTTTCACAGCTTGTAATAATGAGTAAGATATACATAACCTGCGAGTTTGGTAGCGATAGCTCAAAAAACAACAAAGCTCTTCATACAAAATATTAATTTGCATCTGATTGTTGCAATGGCAGCTATATGATATAGTCATCCGATCTTTACCAAATTTTCACAGCTTGTAACAATGAGTAAGAAATAGATAGCCCGTGAGTTTGGTTGAGATGGCTCAAAAATCAACACAGATCTTCATCCAAATTTTTAATTTGCATGTGATTTTTCCTATGGCTGCTATAGGATATAGTCATCCGATATTTACCAAATTTCCTCAGAATGTAGCAGTAAATAAGAAAGACTTTGTCTGTGAGTGTGGTTGTGATAGCTCAAAAAACAACAAAGCTCTTCATACAAAATATTAACTTGCATCTGATTTTTCCTGTGGCAGCTATATGATATACTCAACCGATCTTTACCAAATTTTCACAGATTGTAAGAAATACATAGACTGTGAGTTTGCTTGAGATAGCTCAAAAATCAACAACGATCTTCTTCCAAATTTTTAATTTGCATCTGATTTTTCCTATGGCAGCTATATGATATACTCATCCGATCATTACCAGATTTTCACAGCTTGTAACAATGAGTAAGAAATACATAACCTCTGAGTTAAGTTGAGATGGCTCAAAAAAAAACAAAGATCTTCATCTAAATTTTAATTTGCATCTGATTGTTCCCAAGGCAGCTATATAAAATAGTCATCCGATCCTTACTAAACTTTCACAGAATGTAGCAATGAGTAAGAAATATAAGTCTGTGAGTTTGGTTGAGATAGCTCACAAATCAGCAAAGATCTTCATACAAAATTTTAATTTGCATCTGATTGTTCCCATGGCAGCTATATGATATACTCATTTGATCCTTACCAAATTTTCACAGCTTGTAACCATGAGTAAGAAATACATACCCTCTGAGTTTGGTTGAGATAGCTCAAAAATCAACAAATTTCTTCATCTTAATTTTTAATTTGCATCTGATTTTTCTATGGCAGCTATAGTCATCCGATATTTACCAAATTTTCACAGAATGTGGCAATGAGTAAGAAATATAAATCTGTGAGTTTGGTTGAGATAGCTCAAAAAACAACAAAGCTCTTCATACAAAATATTAACTTCCAACTGATTTTTCCTATGGCAGCTATATGATATACTCATCCGATAGTTACCAAATTTTCTCAGAATGTAGCAGTAAATAAGAAAGACTTAATCTGTGATTTTGGTTAAGACAGCTCAAAAGACAACAAAGCTCTTCATACAAAATTATAATTTGCATCTGATTGTTCCTAGGGCAGCTATATGATATACTCATCCGATCTTTACCAAATTTTCACAGAGTGTAACAATCAGTAATAAGACTTAATCTGTGAGTTTGGTTGAGACAGCTCAAAAAACAACAAAGCTCTTCATACAAAATATTAATTTGCATCTGATTGTTCCTATGGCAGCTATATGATATACTCATCCGATCTTTACCAAATTTTCACAGAGTGTAACAATGAGTAAGAAAGACTTAATCTGTGATTTTGGTTGAGATAGCTCAAAAGACAACAAAGCTCTTCATACAAAATATATAATTTGCATCTGATTTTTCCTATGGCAGCTATATGATATACTCATCCGATCTTTACCAAATTTTCACAGATTGTAAGAAATACATAGCCTGTGAGTTTGGTTGAGATAGCTCAAAAATCAACAAAGATCTTCATCCAAATTTTAATTTGCATCTGATATTTCCTATGGCAGCTATATGATATAGTCATCCAATATTTACCAAATTTTCACAGCAATGTAGCAGTAAATAAGAAATAAATAACCTGTGATTTTGGTTGAGATAGCTCAAAAAACAACAAATCTCTTCATACAAAATATTAATTTGCATCTGATTTTTCCTATGGCAGCTATATGATATACTCATCCGATCTTTACCAAATTTTCACAGATTGTAAGAAATACATAGCCTGTGAGTTTGGTTGAGATAGCTCAAAAATCAACAAAGATCTTCATCCAAATTTTTAATTTGCATCTGATTTTTCCTATGGCAGCTATATGATATACTCATCCGATATTTACCAAATTTTCACAGAATGTAGCAGTAAATAAGAAAGACTTAATCTGTGATTTTGGTTGAGATAGCTCAAAAAACAACAAAGCTCTTCATACAAAATTATTAATTTGCATCTGATTTTTCCTATGGCAGCTATATGATATACTCATCCGATCTTTACCAAATTTTCACAGATTGTAAGAAATACATAGCCTGTGAGTTTGGTTGAGACAGCTCAAAAATCAACAATGCTCTTCATACAAAATATTAATTTGCATCTGATTGTTCCTATGGCAGCTATATGATATAGTCATCCGATCTTTACCAAATTTTCACAGAGTGTAACAATCAGTAAGAAAGACTTAATCTGTGATTTTGGTTGAGATAGCTCAAAAGACAACAAAGCTCTTCATACAAAATTATAATTTGCATCTGATTTTTCCTATGGCAGCTATATGATATACTCATCCGATCTCTACCAAATTTTCACAGATTGTAAGAAATACATAGCCTGTGAGCTTGGTTGAGATGGCTCAAAAATCAACAAAGATCTTCATCCAAATTTTTAATTTGCATGTGATATTTCCTATGGCAGCTATATGATATAGTCATCCAATATTTACCAAATTTTCTCGCAATGTAGCAGTAAATAAGAAATAAATAACCTGTGATTTTGGTTGAGATAGCTCAAAAAACAACAAATCTCTTCATACAAAATTATAATTTGCATCTGATTTTTCCCATGGCAGCTATATGATATACTCATCCGATCTTTACCAAATTTTCACAGATTGTAAGAAATACATAGCCTGTGAGTTTGGTTGAGATGGCTCAAAAATCAACAAAGATCTTCATTCAAATTTTTAATTTGCATGTGATATTTCCTATGGCAGCTATATGATATAGTCATCCAATATTTACCAAATTTCCTCGGTATGTAGCAGTAAATAAGAAATAAATAACCTGTGATTTTGGTTGAGATAGCTCAAAAGACAACAAAGCTCTTCATACAAAATTATAATTTGCATCTGATTGTTCCTATGGCAGCTATATGATATACTCAACCGATCTTTACCAAATTTTCGCAGAGGGTAACAATCAGTAAGAAAGACTTCATCTGTGAGTTTGGTTGAGATAGCTCAAAAACAACACGGCTCTTCATACAAAATATTAACTTGCATCTGATTTTTTATATGGCAGTTATTTGATATAGTCATCCGATCTTTACCAAATTTTCACAGAATGCAACAATAAGAAGAAATACATAACCTGTGAGTTTGGTTGAGATAGCTCAAAAATCAACAAAGATCTTCATCCACATTTTTAATTTGCATATGATTTTTCCTATGGCAGCTTAGTGAAAAGAAATACTAAATCTGTGAGTTTGGTTGGGATAGCTCATAAAACAACAAAGGTCATCATACAATTGTTCTATTTGCAGCTGATTGTTCCCATGGCAGCTATATGATATAGTCATCCGATCGAAAAACCCCGTCTTATTGCACGAAATTTATGTCTCAGCTATGTTGTTTGAATTTTTTTTTCTTTGTCAGGACTGAGAGTTTTATATATATAGATAGACAATTAAAATTTTTCGCTGCTCGCTTTTCTAAAGTTTTTGCTGCAATTGGATTATAGCATCAAGGGCGAGTAACAGTGCCCTATACTGCAAATTTAATTTGAAAGTCACAACACCAACCCAGGAGGAAATATTCCGCAAAAATTGCGATTGCACTCCGAGTTCGTGTAAAAGTGAACATTAGCGTTCAGTTTCCATTTCTGCTGTGGGGAAATTCTAGTTGGGAATTCTTGGAAATTCCATTTGAAATTCTGGCTGGCATTGCTTCCTGCCTAGGGATCTGGCTGCTGCAGAAATTAATGCGTATACATACATATATTTTTTTCAACTTTGTTCTTTAGTTTTATTTAATACACATTTTAAAAATTTACTTAATATTAATATTATTAAATTAATTAATACTGAAAAAAAATGAAATGAAAATGTATAAGCATTAGTTTTTATTTCACTAATATTTGTGTATACTTACAATTCGTGTGGGTCCAGTATTTTATTAACGCAATTGACTTAACCCACATAATGGCCAATTTAAGAATATGTACCTGAATAAAACAATTACACAATATAATGCAAGAAAAACTAAGACTTACCCATTTCTAAATCCGTTGTTCATCCAACACGCGTTCAAATAACACTGCTGCGCAAAAGACACTTTTAGAAATACACATAAAATGGGTTGCCAACATAACAAAATGTAGCCGATTGCGTACTCCAAACTTTAAGCTAAAAGTACTGCAAACATATTGACAACCCTTACCACTAAAAATATTTCCTAGCAGAATACTATGCAGCACAGGCTATACCAAACCGCTTGAGTTCGTAGCGGAAGCTGCCATGGGAAATTCCAACCTCTGAGCCAGAATTTTAATCTGAGTAATAAGCAGAGCAGTCTGTACCATACTTAAAAAACGTTTGAGCTCGTAGCGGAAGCTGCTGTAGGAAATTCGCACCCTGAATCGAACGAATCTTACTACAGAGCGCGCTGCAGACAGCCTGCAGCTTGAGGTATCGATCCCTACTTGATGTAAAATTTTGGTACTGCGTCCGTAGCGACTTTGGTCTGTACGTGCCCTCTGGATCGACTGGGAATGAATCGTATACCGCCTCCCCCTATTCACTGATGTTGATTGTTTATTAATAGCATCAAATGCCACTGTTCCTATGGCAGCTATTTGATATAGTCATGCGATCTTTACCACATTTTCACAGAATGTAACAATGAGTAAGAAATACTTAATCTGTGAGTTTGGTTGAGATAGCTCATAAAATAACAAAGCTCTTCATACAAAATTTTTACTTGCATCTAATCTCCCCTATGGCAGATATATGATATACTCATCCGATCTTAACCAAATTTTCACAGAATGAAGCAATGAGTAAAAAATACATAATAAATGAGCTTGGTTGAGATAGCTCAAAAAAGAACAAAGCTCTTCATACAAAATATTAACTTGCATATGATTGTTCCTATGGCAGCTATATGATATACTCATCCGATTTTTACCAAATTTTTACAGAGTGTAACATTGAGTAAGAATTACATAATCTGTGAGTTTGGTTCAGATAGCTCAAAAAACAACAAAGGTCATCATACTATTGCTTTATTTGCAGCTGATTGTTCCTATGGCAGCTATATGACCCGATCAAAAACTTCGTCTTATTGCACGATAGTTATGTCTCAGCTATGTTGTGTGAAAATTTCAGCTCGATATCTTAAGCCGTTTGGCCTACAGCGTGATGTGTCAGGACAAAAAGATTGATATATATATATATAGACAATTTACATTTTCGCTGCTCGCTGTTCTTAAGTTTTCGCTGCAATTGGATTATAGCAGCAAGAGCGACACCAATGAATCGTATCCTGCCTCCCCCTTCTCTTAATCTTTGAGTTTGGTTGAGATAGCTCAAAAAACAACAAAGCTCTTCATACAAAATATTAATTTGCATCTGATTTTTAGACCCAGTACTTTAAAAAAGTACAAATTGGTCTATTAAGTTTGTCCAAAAAAAAATGTGCGTAACAGGCAGAAGGAGGCGTGACAGACCTCGTAAAGTATATATATTCTTGATCAGCGTCAACACCCGAGTCGATATAGCCATGACCGTCTGTCTGTCTGTCCGTCTGTCTGTCCGTTTGTCTGTCTGTCTGTCTGTCCCTTTTTGTGTCGCCTAGATACTAGATACTAGGTACTAGATAGTACTAGATGGGTTGGAGACGGAATGTCTGTCTCTGTAGGAACACCTCGTGTCGTCAAGACATCGACCACCCGGACTCTTTGATCGGCGCCAGGATATGCAGCTTGAACCCGTCCAAGCCGCCATTCGTTGACTGGAAGATTATCTTCTTTAATCATAACCAAGTCATTGGATCGAAGGTCTCGCGTTGGTGATTGCCATTTGTTTCTCTTGTGCAATTCTTTGAGATATTCATCTTTCCAACGGAGGCAGAACTGCCTTAACACGTTACCACCGGTTTAATATGGACATTGCGCTTTCCTTTATTTCAGGCTCTGCTATGGAAAGGAGGAGACCACCGACCAGAAAATGACCGGGACTCAGTGCCAGAAGGTCAGTCGGGTGTAGTATGCACATATGTGGATAGATATAGCGAAGGCATACTGTACTGTAAGCATATAGCAAAGGCATACTGTACATAGCATTCAATGTAAGCATGCACATAGCAGCAACACATTGTTGCAATAAATGCAAATAAACAAACCAACTCAAGTGAGCGCGTAATATGATTGGCCTCTTATGAGTTAGGCCAGGAACGCTAAGTCAACATTCCCACGCTGACCGCTTATGTCAAACATATGTATATACACATAAGACTCTATCTCGCTAAGTAATAATACATAAAAATATAAGCAGCCGCTCCGCTGCTGGCGTAACCGGCAGCGCAGCTATGCGGCTTTATACATAAGAATATATGTACTTAGGCTAAGAACCAACTTATGCTCGAACAATAAAATATTCACGATTCTAAACTCAAACTGCACTGACGTGCACGTCTTTTATTATCAAAACAATATAACTTATTACACGGGTCTTCGGACATTGGTGAAATTGGCCGTGAATTTAAACAGGCTTCGATCTTAGAGAGCAAAGTGGAAAGTTCTTCAAAGGTGTGTTTCAAAGGCGAAGCGGATTTTAAGAAGAGTGTTTTGAAACTCTTGACACCTGCCTCCCAAGGGCCGCCCATGCGTGGAGCACTTGGGAGTTAAAATGCCAGGACAACTTCTGATGGCTGTATTTGCACAGAATGAGTTTTTTTTGTGGCTTCCAAAAGTCATGGGAACGACCTTGGCAGCTCCGACGAATATTTTGCCGTTATCGGAGTACATTTCCGATGGACATCCACGTTTGGCTGCGTATCTTGCAAAAGCTGCCAAGAACTTTTCTGTCGTAAAATCGGAAGTCGCCTCCAAATGAATCGCCTTCGTGCTGAAACACCCGAAGTCGCACCCTTACCTTTTCGTGATGAGGCACGCACGACCAGTGTAATTCTTCACGTCAAAAGGGCCGGCAAAATCGACACCTGTATGTGTGAAGGGTCGAGAAAAGGAGACTCGGCTGGCAGGCACCCATAAGCTGTGTTTGTAATTTTCTTTTATGGAGTATGCAAACCTTGCAAGAATGGATCACGGACTTTACCAACACCTTGAGCTCAGGAATCCAGTACTTCGAACTGATTTTTTCTCGGACAGACATTTGTACTCTGCGGAATATTCTTGACGTTGAGTAAAAATTATAAGTCGTTCCAGAACGACTGAAAGCTCTTCGTAGTCAGGGTCGACTATCATGGGAGTGGAGGACTTTTTGCAAATGTCCACAAAACGGAATACATAAGCCATTACTCGCAAAGCTCTTTCGAATTTCGAGAACCTCTCAAGTAACGTGAATGAAGGAGAGGAAATGTTGACCTTTATAGGGTGCTGCTCTATCGCTGTGTCTAAACTCTACTCTAAACGCAACTCTAAATCGCTGTGTTTGAGTTGCAACCAATCTGGCACGTGCCACCACAATTTGCTGCTAGGAGATCCCCTGAAGAAACACCTCTACTTGCGAGATCTGCTGTATTGTACTCGGATGTACATATGAAGGCTTGTTCAACCAAGCGAGTACTATTGTTGAATCCGTCCAATATTACTGTTCGCACTGTGTGAGAGGCAATTGCGGCATGATTATCGCAGACAATTTCACCAATAAAACTGCTCCGACCAACTCGAGTCTCGGTAAGGAAACCGTTTTAAAAAGAGGGACTCGAGTTTTTGCTGTAAGAAGATACACTGCAAACGTCCCATTCGCCTCAGCGACACATAGATGGCAGCGTCGTATGCGCGTTGTGATGCGTCACAGAAACCGTGGATTTGAACATGAACATTTTTGTTCGAATTATGAAACGTGCTAAGTATCCGGATAGATCGAAAAGCTTAGCAATTTGAGAGAGAACTTCTCGCTTCAATACTGTAGTGTTAGGCTAGGTGGATACCATAAGATATCTTTCTAGCCTATAGAGGATTTGGAGGTCGTGCACTTCTAGCGTCGCTCTGTCACTAAGCTCGTCGGATATGTGTGGGTTCTTTCCTCCTCCTTCTATCCTACGCAATAGTTAAGAGATTAAGTGCACTGACTGATAACTAACATGATCAACAAAATAAGTGATATTGGGCTGTACCCACAGTCAACGAAAACGACAAACGATAGAGTGGAGAAGTCAGAGGCTAGGGTGACATGGCTGTTATTCGTCCCCTATTCTCTACCCTCCCGACCATGGTAACACATGTTATATTTGCGGTTAACCCTTAACAAATTTATTTAATTCATTAATTCAATTTGTACGACATGTGGATTCCTTCGTTCAGCGATGGACTATTAGTTATTATTCTACTCAAACATTATACTTATTCCTATTACAATATTCCGATATTTAAAACATGATTCAAATATGAATTCATGACGCTTCAGCGATTTCAAAAGCAAAAATTAGTTTTAAATGCCTGACTTCGTCTTATACATTTACAAAACAGGGAGCGATAACCGTTTAAATCTTTACAAACGTACCAAAATATCTTGCCATACGCAAGGTGTACTCACAATTAGAGTGTTATTTACTCACGAATATATCCATCGATGCAGGTTCGGTGGGCCCATCGAAGAAGCAGATGATGTGATCTGTGTGTTGTTGTTGCTGTTTGCTGTTAATGTAGATATGCAAAGATTATGAAACGGTGATTCGCTGCTGCTTCTTACGATGTCATTTTCAATTAATTAAAATCTAAGGAACCATTTAAAATCGGATTAGTTACCAGATTATTTATACTAATTCAAATTTCATTTTTTTACAAACGCTTAATACAAATTCATTTGCCGAATAACAGCTGATTGTGCTCTCCCGTCACTACGGTAGGAAATGCACTGCGTTGGCAATACTGTGCTCTCACAGTACGATGATCTGCTATCTCGCTCTTGCTGCTTCCTTTTCGCTAAGTGCGATCGGCAGAGCTCTGCTATATCCTGTTGTTTCCTCAGACGAGTATGCAGACTCGTGCCTCAGAAAGAAGAACAATATCGACGATGCTTTTCCTGCTGCCCACTTTCTTTCTTGCTGCCAGCCGACATTCTGTGCTGCTAAAGTATAGCACCCTACGTCGCGCTAAGCCCACTAAGTTGCAAGTGCAGACACTTCTGCGAAGGTGGACCAAGGGACAGTACAGGTTATGTCCGGCTGCAGGTTATGTACGGCTGCAGGTTATGTACGGCTGCAGGTTATGTACTGCTGCAGGTTATATTGCAGTCTCTGGCCAAAGTTGGGTTGCAGACAAGAATTCTTCTTGCAAGGTAAAACACAGCCGACCGATGCTATATTATTATAAAGATGAGAGCGCAAAAGCGCCAAGACGCAGATCGGCCGGCTGTCCCACTGCAGAATTCTTGCTGCTGCTACGGACATACAACGAAATTAGAAAAACGCACTTAAACAGTGCCACAAAATATCACCTTTTACTTGATTCCAATTGCACTATATAGATGAATATCAGCTTCCACTGATATATGTAGCTGCTTGCACGAGGTATAACCTCTAAGAGTGCTTGCAGGTTTTTTTATTATATCTTAAAATCACTTTTCGACAATTGCGTGTGGTCTTTTCAGAGGTTCAAATCAAGTGAACGAGCGTAAGTAGAACAAAAGTCTACGTGCCAAAATTACATCCAGTGAAAAAGGAGTAACTGTTCTTTTCTCGTTGGAGAGTTAGATGCTGCAGCTGAGCGTGCGAGTGATCGATGGCTCGCCTACTGCAAGTGCAAGCGAGACGACTATACTAACTGAGAGCCGCGTGCGTTGCCAGAATGTTGTAAACTGAATTAAATACAATAATGGTATTCCTTTAAAACTGGACACTACAACAACAGTTAATACTAAGAGAGTCTTATCTCGAGAAGTTATTAACTGAAAAGAAAACAAAGGGACAGTTTTCTTACTGATACCTATGCATTTAATTTGAATATCCTTTAGATGATATACGCCGACATTCTTACCGTCTTCATTAACTAGCTCGTAATAAGTTGGACTTATTTTATTTTTGACGCTAGCCTTTATGTTCGCGGTAGCTGATTTCAATTTAAAGTCTGCCAACAACGGAACAACGAGAATTATTTGCTTTTTTGATAAACCCTGAGCATTTCTGCAGCTGTGGATGTTCTGCCAGCTCTTTCGCAGCGGCGCTGCCACTACAGCTTGTAATCGCTCCAGAATCTAACAAAGCTACATAACGCTTATTTTCAATCTCTATCTCTGTATATAATCGGTTGTCTTCGTTAAGGAAGACGGCTGAAATAAGCTTTCTACGGCTCTTTCGCACCTTCTTCCAGAAACATCGCATTCACCAAGTTGAACGTCTGGGCTTCTTGAGCTGTACGCAACTACGTCTCCAAGTATATGCTGTCTGGCTTTTTCGTGCTGTGCAACTCTAATATGATAAGGCAGGTGAGTATTTAGTCTAGCTGGTGGATTTCTGTCAATAAGGTATTCATGATATTCCGGACTTGAGTCAGGCAAAATATCAGTCTGCATACCCCGATCTGTCTTTAATGTTTTGGGTGCGTCTGTGGGGTTCTGTTGGACGCATCCCCTTGTCGGTTTTCCGAAGGGTTACACGTCCGCATCCATAACAGAACACACTGCGTGCTTCGAAACAATTATCAAAAAGATGCCCTAACTTATCGCAATTCCAGCACTCAAATGGCTTGCGCTGAATTGCTGCCACCTCCTCTGGTTCTTCTTCGCTCATCTCTTGCTCGAGTTGAGAAACGAAAGAACGTTGAGCAAAGCTGCTCTTTGGAACTTGGGACTTTACTTGCTTACAAAACTGCTCGTGTGTACGGACCTCTTCTCTTAAACGTGATAAGCTATTTATGCTTAGATGCATTAATTCATACCGAAGAGAAAGTTTTGAATGGCGAATAAGCAGATGCGCTAATGATTCTTCGGATATCTCAGCTTTTAGACGAGCTACAAGTCTCTCAACTTCAAACTGATAATCTTCGAAAGCTTCTTTCTCTCCCTGCTTTCTACTGTTTATAGTTTCCCAAATATCCATATCTGAATCAGCGTCTTTAAACTTTTCCTTAAACTCCTTACAAAACTCATCCCACGTGAAGTGCTGATATGAACGGTGGAATCTCCAGTACCACTCGTTGGCTTTCCCAGCGAAGAAAAGATGTTAGTGATCACACAGAAGCTGATAGTCTCCGTTTAAATTCTGCTGTGCAAGAGAGCGAACTCGATAGAGAAACTCATCCGCTTGCAGACCTTCTTTACCACCCTCGAAACTAATTCGCCAACTTTGAATTATATAATATTTGGGACTTTTTCGGGATGAAACGCAATTGGGCTTCTGACAGACTCAGTCAATGGCGGACCATGTGTCCTGCCTAGGTTAGACTAATTGCTATCAGAATTTTGATTTACTGACGATAATGGTTGAACGGATACGTGGCTATTACTTCTTGCAGCTGCTGATTGCGAACCGTTGCCAATTTGCAAGGCCGACAATTGGTTCTGAATCACAGCTGCTATCTCTCTCTTTAGCTGCTGTTGCTGAGCTTGCATAGCAGCTTGCACCATGCTATTCAACTCCTCTACATTGGGAATTCTGGAACATTCTAAGGAAGACGTTTTCATGCTATTAATACTTCTATTCTGTTGTGCTTGGTGATTACGATTCTGTGACCTAGTGGACATGCCTCGACGCTGACCTACACTTCTACCTCTGTTAGGTCTACCTCTACCTCGATTTGTAGAAGGTGCTCTATTTGCGGCAGCGCTTGATGCAGCAATATCCATTGCTACTTCAGCTGGATCTACTTCAGGTTGTGACGTATCGTGTCCTGCTAATGAGCAAGGTTGATTACAACAAGGACAAAGACTCGATCTTCTCAAAAAGTCGATTATGCAAGTGAAGTGGAATTTATGTTCACAAGGCGATACTGCAGCAGATTCGCTTTCATTCAAGGGTCTCTGACAAATGCTACACAAGGTTTCTTGCTCATTAAAAGCACTAGGCAGATCTTCATTACTGTGACGAACTGGCATATTCATATTTCGTCTGTGAAACGTTCTTGATTTTATTATATTCTTAATTTCGGTCAATCGCTATACGTTGGTAGTCCTGTCATACAAATTGATTCTGACTAACCTTTCTATCGTTGTCTCAATTGAAATCTACTAGAACTGATGATTGTTCAAACAAAGTTAATATGTATGTGAGGGTCAAGTATCGAAGTTGCTCCAATGACTTGCAGTCCTCTCACATAATCACAATGTTTTCCCAACCGTTATAATATGACTTGCCATTCCAATCCGTACATGCTCAAGTTTCGAGGTTGAGCCAAGCGATTGCAGCCCAAGCCCAGAAGTTATGTCATTTCAATATAGGCTCTCCTAAGAAGCCGAGATTGCGTATCGAGGCATCAGCTTTCGTCCTTTCTCACTTGGCGGGTAACCAGCCCTCGTTTCCACTTCGTAAAGTCCCCTTAAGAGACCTTCCGACTATTGAGCTGGCCGATCCGTCATTCTTTCGGAGTGCGCAGACTGACGTACTAATAGGCGCGGATATCCTTCCGTCTGTTATTTGAAGTGGTTCCCACCCGAAAATTTGCGGTTCACTTTTTGGGCAAGAAACTGTTTTTGGCTGGATTCTCACCGGCCCAAACTCCAAGACTGTGCCTAACTCCGTTTTGTCGTTCTCCACTCAAATTTCAGTAAGCGATGGAGCAAAGCTTGACACTCTTCTATCCAAATTTTGGGAGGTGGAGGATGTCCCAGCCAGGCTGGTCACAGAGGCAGATTCTGTTTGCGAATTTAATTTCGTCCGAACTATCTCGCGAGACAAATGTGGCAAATATGTCGTGAACCTTCTATTCCGAAGTCCAGATAATATAGATTTGGGTCATTCTAGGTCAATTACACTTGCTCAGTTCAGAAACGTCACTTTAAAAGAATAGTACAACTCCGTGCTACAAGAATATCTCGACGTAGGTCACATGAAGGTAGTTTCTCATTATGACATTTCCTCCGCTGCTAATTTCTATCTGCCTTACAACGCTGTTTTTAAACCTGAGAGCACCACTACCAAAGTGCGTGTAGTTTTCAATGCCTCTTGTTCATTCTCAAATGGCAAGAGCCTAAATGATATTCTGTATCCAGGACCCATTCTTCAATCGGATCTTACTCTTCAGATCCTTGCGATCTTATCTTATTTTCAGATAAGTGGCGATATTTTCAGTATGTTTTCAATGCTGACATCACGAAAATGTATCGTCAAATCCTAGAGTGGACCCCAAACACACTCCATTCCAAAGAATTCTATTCCGATAGGCTGACGGGGAGATTGGTGACTTTGAACTTAGTATTGTCACTTTCGGAGTGAACTGTGCCGCATTCTTAGCATTAAGGGTATTGCAACAGCTCTCGCAGGACGTACACTCGCAGTATCCTCTTGCAAGCAGAGTCATATCTGAATGTATGTACGTGCACGACGTCCTCGCAGGGACACACACGAAAGATGGCGCCATCACAACTATTGCGAAGATTCGTGTAGCTTTGGATAGCGCTGGCTTTCCGCTACGAAAATGGACAGCCAACTCTAAGGACGTGCTGAAGGACATTCTAAGAGAACATCTACTATGCGACGATATCTTGGAAATCGAAGACTCGAGCACAGCAAAAACTCTGGGTATCCGATGGCAGGCTCACACTGACGACTTCTTTTTCATGCCTTCTGAAGTAAGCTTTCAAGCCTCATGCACGAAGCTGGAGGTCCTCTTCCAAATTTCCAAATTGTTCGACCCAGCCAGGTGGCTGGCACCCATCGTCATCCGGGCTAAGATTTTTATGCAGGAAATCTGGCTCTAGAACTAGAGTGGGAACAGCCTTTGCCATCCAATCTCCTAAACAAGTGGCAGGAATACCTGGAGAGTTATCCAGTCTTAAAGGCAATACGCATTCCACGATGGGTGCAATTCCAGCCCCGAGTAAAGCTGCAGTGCCACGGTTTTTGTGATGCTTCAGAACGTGCGTACGGTGCAGCCATATACGTCCGCATTGACATGGCTGCCTAGTTTTCTACCCATTTCTTAACTGCAAAGACGAGGGTGGCTCCGGTAAAAAAATTGTCGGCGCCTCGCCTAGAGCTTTGTGGTGCACTCTTTCTGGCTGAACTACCGTCATCAACTTCCAGCTAGCGACTTCCAACTCTTTTACTGGACCGACTCTACAATTGTGCTGGCCTGGCTGAACAAACCACCTTGCAAGTGGACAGCATTTGTGGCCAACAGAGTGACCAAGATTACTGACTGAATTCAGTGATCCTGACAAATGGTCACACGTCCGCTCTGAGGACAACCCGGCGGATCTAGCGAGTAGGGGGCTCTTGCCGCAGAGCTTGTCAATAACAGTCTGTGGTGGCAGGGGCCAGAGTGGCTTCAGCTTTCTCATGATCAGTGGCCAACTTCATCTCTTCCAATTCCAAAGACGTCTGACGAGCAACGTACTATTAAATGCAACTTGGCAAAGCTTCCGCTTTTTTCCGATCACTTAAGCAGATTCTCCGACTTCCAACGAGCACTTCGTATCACCGCTTATAAGCTCCGTTTTATCAACGGATGCCGGAAGGTTTCCACTCCACGGTCAACTGAACTCGGCTTCAATGAACTGTCTGCAGTTCAGGAGTTATTAATCGTTCTCGCTAAGCTTACGGATTACGCACTGGAATATGACTGTTTGCTCTCAAAGCAGCAGGTCCCCGTCTCAAGTCACATTCGCAACCTGAACCCATTTCTTGACGGTAAGGGAATTCTGAGAGCATTTGGACGTGCGAGGGCATCCCAATCGCTGCGTTATGATGAAAGCCATCCAATAATTATCTCGTATTCGTCTATTTTTTCGATATTAGTGGTTCAGTTCACCCATCGCATATCCTTGCACTTGGGAAACCAGTTAATGATGCGTCTCATCCGTTCCAAGTCCTGGATACCCAAACTGAAGGTTCTTGTCAAGTCTTCTATTAATTCCATGGTCTACCGAAAACGACTACAAGCGCAAATGATGGGAGATTTGCCCACGGAGAGAGCATCCTTCTCAAGTGCCTTCACGCACGCCGGTGTAGACTTTGCTGGCCCTTTCGAGGTCAAGAATTATACCGGACGTGCGTGCCTGATCACGAAGGGGTATGTTTGCGTCTTTGTATGCTTCAGCACAAAGGCCATACATCTGGAAGCAACTTCAGACCTCACCACTGAGAAGTTCCTGGCTGCCTTCTCTCGATTTGTGGCAAGACGTGGATGCCCACAACGGATGCACTCGGACAACGGTAAAACTTTTGTTGGAGCGGAGAAAACTCTATCGCGAGATTTCCTTGAGGCGATTCGTACGTGTGTCATTTCCAAACACAGTCACCAGAGCCTATCCTGGCACTTCAACCCACCAGGGGCTCTACATATGGAAGGTCTCTGGGAGGCAGGTGTAAAGAGTCTTAAATCTTTTTTCTATAAATCCACATCCATGGTCAAATATACGTTCGAAGAACTCTCCACCCTCCTAGCCAAAATTGACTCCAGGGCATTTCCCAATAGGTGGTCCGCTCATCTCTATAAACAAACCAGAGATTAATGAAAAACTACCTCAATTCTAAATCGCTGGCAGCGTCTCAAGGCTCTTCACCAACAATTTTGTTTCCATTGGAAGGACGAACACCTTAAGGAACTCCATAAGAGTACCAAGTGGCAAACGCCAGCACCGAACTTGAAGGTCGTCGTTAAGGAAGATAACATTCCAATAAATGAATGGCGCCTTGGTCGCATTCATCTGGTCTGTCCTGGCAGCGACAATAATTTCCGGGCAACGTTCCGGAGCTTTCCTCTTCCGAAGAGTTGTCGCAGAACTGATTCCTCCCTCCTGGGAACAATTTTCCTGTGCTGTCCAACTAACATCCGTCTTTTTTTATCAAATACCATTGACCGCAATATATCTAACCTAACTGCTTTTTCTTTTCTGAATCTTTTTGTGCAGCGTATTAATTCCAGCACACAAGTCCGCACAGCAAAGTTGCCCCATCGGGACGGACACCTTTAGATGCCGAATATGCCGGGGAGTGCATGCACTGCGGAAGTGCCGGCACTTTATGCGCCTTACCGCTGAGAAGCGTCTTCGGGCAGTGCTTGTTAACAAGTACTGCCCCAACTGCCCTACTCCATATTAAGGAACCGCGCAACTTACGCCAATCTCGCCCGACGAAAAGGCACGAACAGACAGGGCCCCGATCTCGGTCACCATCGTCGCATCGCTCCCGATCCTCATGCACATCTCGTCGGCAATCTCCAGCCACCCCAGCCTCCTATGTGATGGCGACGTCGCTAACGTCGCTGCTATAGCACAAAGCTGTAATCATTTTTCCCACGGCCGGCATTGTCTTCAGCAATGGGGTACAAAACTTTGAAATGCGCGCACTGATCGACCCATGCAGTCCGACCAGCCGCATCAGCGCATCATTGGTAAACGCCTTCGGGCTATCCGTCATCCGCGTTGGTGCGGAGGGCGTCTGCACTGCGGTTATCCGATCAAAGACGACCGATCTCAACCGTGAAGTCCTCCTGCAGGTTGACTCCCAACTGTGTGTCCGCACTCCCCTGAAGCCTATTGATCGTGATCTTCAGGATCATTTTAAGAGCGTCACTCTTGCCGACTATCAGTGGTTTCGCCCCGGCACGATTTTCCTTGTGCTTGGTGCTGATGTGTATCCTCACATCATACTCCCGGCTATCCTACCAAGCACTAGCGGCCTTCTAGTAGCACAATATTCATCCTTTGGCTGGATCTTGTCTGACACGTGTGGCCAATGGATCACGTTGCAATATATTGCAAGGGGGGGAGGATGTTTATGCCAGAATATGAACATGGCCTATTGTTTCTGGCAGCTACTACAATAACATTGCAGTTACATGTATTTTAACATTTACATTAACAGTTACATTCACAATTACAATTACATTTAACATTTGAAAACATGTTCCCTACAATCTGTATATAAGCACAATGTTTATGTTAAATCCTGCCATAGGAACGATCGGTTCGAAAACAACATTTAGTATGAAAATCTTTTTTGTTTCTCAAAATATCTCAACCAAATATACACATTGTGTGTTTGATAAAGTTTTAAACAGGCTGACCAAATTTGGTGTAAATCGGACTACTATATCATATAGCTGCCATAGGAACGATCGGTTCGAAATCAACAATTAACAAATTTTGTAAAAATCTGACGGCTTACACAGGGCACTGCAAGGGTATCCAAACTTTGGCGCGCCAAAGTTAGCTTGCGCTATATTTTTTTTTAAGTTATCGGCACAATGAGGAAAATCGTATTTGTTGTGGTATTATTCAGGAAAACAACAACAACAAATGCCATTAAATCAGTGACGGAGTAGGAAATTGCAATATATAGATGAATATGCAGCAATGTTTAATGTTATTATGTATGTATGAACAAGCAGCAATGTACAAACTTTGATATGTATGTATGTATGCACAATGTAGGAAATAGCAATATATTATATATGGATGAATATGCAGCAATGTTTAATGTTTGATATGTCTGTATGTATATATGTAGCAAAGTTCGCCTATGAGTATACTTGTATGTAAGTATGTATACCACTGTCGAACTGTTGGCACAAGAAAATTAGTAAAAATAGTAAAATAAAATTCTCTTTATTTTCAACTCTTGTAGTTATTATTATTATTATTATGTGGGGGGGGGAAAAATTTACTGCGACCCAGTGGGTCTATTGTATTCTTGGATGAAATCCAAGCATGGGCCTGACAACCATAAGGTATAGCCATCTTAATATCTTCGGTGATGTTCCCCATGATTTCCCGGCTATACTACGACATGTATAGAGTGCTCTAGAGCACTTTGCTATAGTATTTTTAACATGTGGGCCGAAGTTTAGTTTACTGTCAAAAGTAACTCCTAGGTATTTAACCTCCTTGCTAGTTGCTCTTTCGCTTCCTAGAAGCCTTATTTGCCTTAGTCTCTGCACTTTTTATCTTCTTGTTAAGGGGACGATGACTGTTTTAGTGGTGCCTTCTTTGACAGTGCCCTATGTAGCCGGGTACCCTCAGTCGTGTTTTCTATGTTTTCACAAAAGTCACGATAGTTCTTCCGTTTTGCCTTTCTGATCTCCTTGTTCTAGGAAGTCAGGCTTTCCCGGTATTTGTCCCATGTGTCGTCTCTCTTTGCCCCATTAAAAAGTTGACGAGTGGTTTTTCGAAGCCTCTCGAGGCTGTCGGACCACCAAGGGGCATATTTTGCCTTGCTTCTTCCCTAGTGCGCAGCTCACCTCGTAAGCATTGATTATACTATTGTTCCAGATTTGGGGGATTTCTGGGTATGCCAGAAGCTATCCCAGCCAAATTGCATTCAAGCGTCGTTGAAAACTTACCCCAGTTCGTCTTCCTGGGGTTGCGCGTTTGCTTGCTACAGTTTGTATTTAGTTTTAGTTTATACAGAACAATCCTATGATCTGACATAGATTCTTCTGGCGACACGTGCCAGTCTCTAAGATATATTTTAAGGGACCGACTAAGTAGGGTGACATCTAGGACTTCATCCCTGACCCTGGTTACAAATGTCGGAGTGGTTCCGACATTGCCAATTTCTAGATTATGAGTTAAAATAAATTCAAAGAGACACTCACCCCTTTGGTTTGTATCCGTACTTCCCCATATCTCATGGTGCGCGTTGGCATCGCAACCGATGAGGAGCGGTAGCTTCTCCTTTTGGCAGTGTTCCACTAGTCTCATGATCTCTGGGGGTGGGCAGGGCCCGTCCCCTGCGAGGTAAGCCGATGCAACCACAATTGTGTGGGCAGCTCCCATCGCCTGCATCATGATCGGCACGCAGTTTTGGTGAATAATTCTGAAAGGATGGTATAATTAATACATTTCCTTACCATTAGGCATGGTAGTGGGTCTCTTTGGTCCCAGATTACCTAAGAGTCGTCTGTGTACAGGCCCTTAATGCCATGGCTCCTGTAAAAGGGCTAGCCCAAGATGTTGTTGGGTGAATATTCTAGCTAGGACGGCCGAAGCCGCCTTCGCATGGTGAATATTCACCTGGGCTAACCCAGTGCTGATGGCTTGTGCCATCATAGCAGTGGCTCCAGCGGCCAAGGCGACTCGGGCCTGGATGCCCCCGAGTCGCTGCATAGCGTGACATCCGCAAGTTCCTGCGACGACATAGCCGTCTCATGGTCCATCACTCCCTCCACCACTGGATTTATCGTGCAGTCGAGCAGTTCCTCATCCTTGGCCAGATCCTCTGGCAAAGGGTGGGGACCTACTCCACACGGGATAGCTTTTGTGGCGGGTTGGGAGGATACTGCTGCAGGGGCAGATGACTCGCTCAGCTCTGCTGTCGAGGCGGGATTCTCCTCCACACTAGCCTTCTTGCTCTTCTTCAGGCCGCTGACGGGGATTGATCCGACGCGGAAGAAGAGCTGGTGGCCTCTCGCCACTATGTCCTCTCGAGACAGTTCGTCGATGCCTATGACGAGGAGTGCTCCGCCTCCTTCATTTCTTCTGGAAACCACTCTCCAGGCCTCTGTCTCCAACTTGTTCTGGTTGCCCAGAATCACCAGCAAATTGTCAGAGGTTCGATCTGCGCTCCTCGGGCAGAAGATTGTCATGGTGTGGGGCGACGGTATATTGTCCCCCATTCGGATGTCAAGGGGCGCGCCCTTCCATGAGCTAAGTCTCGGCGCGACTGTTGCCAGCCAGTCCGCCGAGTCCTCGTCCACACAATCAATCAATAGGTGACCGACCCGAAAGTGTATTCCCGAGAACGCCACCACTGTGCTCCATCCCGTCACAAATATCTCATCCATGATCCTCTAAATCTCCGTGGCTGAGGATTACCTGGGGATATTCCGCAGGTAGCACGGCCACCCTGACCTTCTTCGCAATCATTGAGTATGATATGTAAGGCTCGGTGGGTGCTGAGGAGGAGGATTTCATAGCTTCCGTTGCTGCTCTAGACGTGCTTGGCCGCACGTCCAGCATCTCAGGCATCACAGGCTCCTCCGACTGTGATGCCCCTGTGGCTGGTGTTGATGCACAGAGACGTTTTGGCGTGCCCGTGGGAGGAGTCAGCCTTCTGCTGGACCTCTTCGGAGCAAATGTAGCCGTTTGAGCTGCTGGTCGCGGCTCCTTCGCCTTTTCTAAGGCCTCCAGGGGGGCAAGCCTTGGCTCAGGTACCTCAGGTACCATTTGACCCTAGAGCCGCACAGGTTGCGCCTATTCGGGTCGTCCAGCCCACCTGGTTGCCCCCTGGATGGTAGTAGCGCATCCTTTTTCTTTTGGCGATGCTGCCCTTGGCGCCTGTCAGCGGTCAGCATGGGGCGCATCGGTCGGGATGGTCCGGCCGTGCTCCCATGCAAACTTGCCGCGGCGTTACTCTGACGCGGGTATGACCGCACCAACTGTCGACCATTATTATGGCCCTGATTTGCTCTTGGAGCACTTCTGCTTGATGCCTGGATGCGTGGAGGATGGTCTACCACACTTGGCCGCAGTCTATCGAGATCCCGACCTTCGAACTGTCTTGCGACACTCGCTGCTGGGAGATCTTGCGGAAATTTAATATTTTTGTTTGACTTCATACTTTTGGTCCCACGAGAAGCTCTTGTAGTTATATACATATGCAATATTGGCGACTTTGACGGCAGCGTATGAAGTTATGTTCAACTGACCAATAGGGCGCCGGTATAGAAGCAGAGAAGGACGAAGAAAAAATTGAAAATATGTATATATATAGGGATATACATATATAAAGAACACTGGAGGTGCCGGAATGATTGGTAAACGGATATGTATATTTGTTGCTTAGGAGATGCCAGTACTGGCAATGAGCAAATGTATATTGAAGAAATATTACTTATCTTTTTCCTTGTCTGCAGGTTATCCACCGATGCTAGCTGGGGCGAACTAGATGTGGCATGATATGCGGCTCGAAGGACCAACATGATTGTGGGGGAATGAATTTGTAGATGGGGGCGCAATCAAAATAATAAAAGGCACTTTTCTTCGCTAAAAAAAACTTTCCTTTACACTTTATTCGCGTGTGCTGTGTTCCATATATGTTTCTCGTTTGTTACTAAGTTTCTATTACAATGTAACTTAAAGCTATGTTAGCAAATGTTGCTAACTTCGGTGAGTTATCTCACGGAACACAAGGGCATGAGAGCGAGCTCGATTGCTGTTCGATGCCTGCTTTCAAGCATGAACAGTTTAGGTTCGGTTAAAATTAAAAATCCATGCAAAATTTCCTACAAATATATCATAAAATAAAATAAATACGGAGCACTTTAATTTTCTACTAATCTACTAAAGTTTTTAAAATAATTAAAATATTACAAATGTTTTTATTAAGAAGTTTATTATTAACACTCTAACAGGCAAAATCGAAATAATGGTTCCAAGTATAGAGAGATTTTATAAGCTTAAGTTTTTAATTTCGTTAATTTTCGTTGATCACAACGGACGCTAGGTCAAAAAGACTGAAGACCGTCTACAGACAGTCTTGTCGGTTTGAGCGTAAAAAATTTTGCTAGTGTACTGCAGTAGGTTTTTATTTGTCATGCGGAACATCTTTACTGTCATGTTATTATAATGTGTGAGATGTCGTACAATATGCCATTATTTCAAATGTTAGGAATTCGAAAAACAACTCATATCACGATGGTTGGTAAGCTGATCAACTGATACTTGACGACTGCTATTGAACGAACGTTTTTCTGCAAGGATACAAGTCCACAAGTAAAGGTATTTTCTGCAAGGTAGCGCTTGCAAAGAATATATGCATAAGCTAAGCTCATATTCAGAAAATGTTGGAAAATCCTAATCATACTATTTCTGTTCTTCGTTTTAACGGCCCATAAGGTCGTCTATCAATTCGACTTCTCTCACGTGAGCACTGTATTCCTTAAAGTATTCTGGACAACTGATTTCCTAATAATCCTATCAATTTGTTTTTCCTATTATATCGAGGTGCTTTAGCATTTTCATTATTAGGATTGGCTTCAATTCCAACCAATTTGGTTAGTGATATACTGACATGTACATCAAATTTCCGATGGAATTAACTATTTTAGTGTTGTGTCGAAAATGATAGTTATATTAAGCTGCAAGGCACAACGGTTTGTCTCATCCGTGATTGGTTTTGCAACTTATTTGGATCTCGAAATATTTTAATTCAAATGGTAGTGATGAATCGCCACGTCTACATCCAACAAGATTGACTTAACAGAGATCTTATAAAGAGCTAAGAATAATGTACAAAAAATCCATTGAAAGGTTGTTTAAGAAGTACAAGCTAAATTTTCCAGAGCATTTAAACACCAGAAATAGGATGGATTTGCTAACCAGGTGGTTCAAGTATTGGCCAGTTAGACCAAAGACTTTAGGGATACTTGTTCATTGCTCATGGTTCTTCTACATCAATATGTGTAGAGGAAACTTTGGCTTACTTGGCTTAGAATACATTAAATGAGAAGCGGAAGTCTTAAACAAATGCATCTGAACTAACAGCTTCATTAATTCCCATTATGTATTCTTGAATGAATTTGTAATGATCTGGGCTACCAGATTCGATGTTGTCCCTAACATAGCCAAAGTCGTTCTCGCTTTCATGACTGCTAAATTCAATATCAGTTTCCATATGTCCTCAACCAGTTGTTCATCTGACAATGCTGCTTAATTATCTATTTTCTTAAAAACCACTTTATAGTCTGACAAATATTCAAGTTATCCATAATATTATTAATTGTCACCTCACAATATGCCTTGGCAGCAAAAAAACACAAAAAAATCGCTAAAATTGGCATACGATATTCCAACGTAGTGGCAATAAATGGCTAGATTTTTTCAGCTCAACGTGGCATGACCGTCTAGAGACTGTTTTCACTTTTTTGCCGTTTAAGAATATTTCCAGCTGCATTTTAAAAAAATTTATGTATGAAACAAAAGAAAATAATATAAGTTACTATTAGAAAAATTCACAAATCGATATCTTTACCGTAAATAATTTTTTTGCAAGATCATATAATATTTATTTATGTACCAAAATGTCAGAAAATAAATTCTTAGTATACGAAAAATAAAGTTAAAAAATTATATTCATTAGTTTTGCCACTGTAGATTAAAAACTGAAGACCGTCTACAGACGGTCTTACCCGTTAGAGGGTTAGGAAGTGAATATAACTTGATGAGAAAAAATTATCGTGGCTACCATATCATGCTTTTCTGATTTGATCTACACTTTTGGCCTCTGTTACCCTACTATGGATTGGTTAAAATCTCGATAGTATCTCTGTGTTGATAAATGTTTAAGCGGTGACTTTGGAAGGATTGACATTCGGTTAGTATGTGTATAATGGATATGTTTGTATTAGTTGTGCAGAAGTTGCATATATTGGTTAGGTTTTTATCCATATAGATTTGATGGTAATGCAGTTTTCTTCATCTGTTATGGGGTAGGAAGTATGTTTGTCGGATTTTGATCCGTCAGTGAAGATGAATTTGTGTTAGAAGTATGAGTGCTTAATTGTCTGGAAGTGTTGCTGATATATAATAGAGTCGGTTGTGGCTTTGTTGAGGTAGGCAAGCTGAAGCATTATTGCATTGCTGGGGAACTCCCAGGGGGACTTTTTTGGTGTTGTATCTTTGAGTGGATTGAGTTGTATGTTGTGTTGGTAGCAGAGGTTTAGGCAATTACATACTGCTGATAGTACTTAAGTTAGTATGTTTTTGTTTCTGATAATTTTTTTGAGTATTGTGTGCATCGGTGTTTGAGTGGCAAGTGCTAGGTTTTTGGCTAATTTAGCGGTGAGGAATGTGTAGCGTTCTTTTATCGGGTTTATGTGGACTGCTAGTAGTAAATTGTTTGTGGGTGTTGCTTGAAAGGCTCGAGTGGCAATATTGATTGAAGTATTAAGAATGGTTTGGATCTTTTTAAGGTCCGTGGTCTATTTTGGAGATAATAATTGCTTTTAGTATGTTTATTAATGTATAGGTGTTGCAGTTAAATATTGTGCTGGAGAGACATTTAAGTATTTTGAGTTTATTGTTAAGTAAGGTTGCTAGGAGCCCTCGAATGAGTCTCTCCAATTGACCTAACATCCCTTTCTTTAGAGCCGATGTGAATGAATGCCCGAAGACAGCCCATTCCCAACTTCAGTTGGCCTTACTTCCGCAGGAGGTGGCTTTTGGATTCTTGACCAATTCTGATCCAGAGATCCTTGCCGTTTTCCTTGTCATTTTGGCACTTAATCATATTAAGGATGGTTCGATCCTCCATGATTGGAGGTGGGATCCAAACCTTAATAGTAGTGCTTGCACCGGCCAAAGTCGTACCATTTGTAATTTTTATTAAATTGTATGCCTAATATTTTGAGAGTGTTTATTGTTTGTAAAAATATTAGTCATAATATTTAATAAAAATTATAAATGGAACGACTTTGGCGGTGCGCGCACTACTATTAAGGTTTGGATCCCACCTCCAATCATGGAGGATCGAACCATCCTTAATATGATTAAGTGCCAAAATGACAAGGAAAACGGCAAGGATCTCTGGATCAGAATTGGTCAAGAATCCAAAAGCCACCTCCTGCGGAAGTAAGGCCAACTGAAGTTGGGAATGGGCTGTCTTCGGGCATTCATTCACATCGGCTCTAAAGAAAGGGATGTTAGGTCAATTGGAGAGACTCAAGGTGGTGCAGATTAATCTGCATCATTCGAGGGCTCCTTCGATCGACCTACTGCGGTTTATGGACACGAAGGGGGTGGATGTTGCTCTCATCCAGGACCATTTGATCGTAGGTGAAAGGGTTTGTGGATTGGGCTCTTGCGGATATCATCTTCTTGTCCCACATACTGTGGGTAAGTCTAGAGCCTGTATCGTGGTAAGAGCTGGTTTTAGTTTTTCTTCTCCTCTCGTTAAAGCAACGGAGACCTGACGGTTGCGCTATGCGAGTGAAGGAACGGGCCCAACCTATACCTGGCATCGGCATATATGAGGGAAAAGATCCACCTTCGGAAACGTCAGAGCCCTCATTAAGCATGCGCAGAAAGATGGTATCAATGTTATCCTTGGATGCGATGCCAATGCACACCACACCTTGTGGGGAAGAAATGACATCAATCAAAGAGGGAAGTCGGTGCTCGAGTTCGTACTGTTTACGAGCCTTAATATGTGTAATCAGGGCAATCACCCCACATTCCGCAACAAGAATCGTGCAGAGGTTATTGACGTAACCCTAGCGACGAATAGCGACTCTCTTATAATAGATAACTGACACGTATCCACAGAGTGTTCGTTTTCGAAATAAGATGGGATCGGGAGGACAAACCACCCTTCAGGAACTCGAGAAGAACAGACTGGGTTAGTTTCTCATGGTATGTTAGAGAGTCTCTTCAGGACCACCCAATGGGACAACGAGTCTCCCGGACATCCAAGAGAGATCGACTCAGACCATCACCGATGTACTCTGTAAAGCCTTCATCAAGTCCTGTCCGATCAGTCGACCTCCAAAGTCAAAGCGCAACAAGTGGTGGACACCGGAGTTGGGTCAGATCAGGAAGGAAATGAAAAAACTTTACAACAAAACAAACGTTCGAAACTATCAGCTTCAAAAATTTTAAGAAGAAGTGTAGGAGAGCCAAGAGTAACTCGTGGGCAAAAGATCCGGCCAATCCAGGTCTACTTTGTGACTTAGACGGCATTTTCGCAAAAGATAGCCAGGAGTCTCTACAACTCTTTATAAACACTCACTTCCCAGGGTGCCTGACTTCTGATGACACAAGTGCAGCGATCACTAAGTCTACCAGTAGGGAGTTGGGAAGGGAGTTGGACATGGAGTGCAGGGCCATCATTATCGAAATAGTCAACGAACAGAAGATAAGCTGGGCTGTTAATTCATACCATCCCTACAAATCTGCAGGACCGGATGACATCAGACGAATCATGTTGCAAGCGGTGTGCGAATACCTCTTACCATGGCTCCTAAAAATTTTTATGGGATGCCTTACTACTGGATGCGTTCGAAAGGGTTGGAGAGAAGTGAGAGTGGCATTCATTTGTAGTGACCAGCTGGCAGTAGTTGCTCATTTCTGATATATTGTCCCACTGTAACTTGCTCTTTGCTTTTGGCACACAGCTACCTCAAGCGCTAGCATAGTTAAAATATTCTATCTCGCTCACACACATACAGCCATGTATCTGCATGCGCTGCGAATGAACGGAGAGAAAGAAGGAAACTGATAGATCACAGTTAGGATCCATTTGTGGAGGTTTTCAAGTGTAGACTTGCATGTGTATGTGTGTCTTTCGTTTCGTTCTTTCACACTTGGACATTTATTAAAGCAAGTCGCATTTAAGCGCATTTTAAATATATTTTAAATAAAAAGTGTGAAAATTTAAAACATTTTTGGCACCCCGCTACTTAAGTGAATTAGTTTTTGCTCGAGAAGGCTTAAATAGCCGTGAAGCCGTAGGACCATCTCTTTTCTTTTGCTGTGTACGAGTCCCGGAGACAGGTAATATTTGTGAAATTATATAAAAGTGCGCTTCCCTAAAGTAGGAATTTTTCAGGCATTGTCCATTGTTTCCACCTTGTGATCCGGCCAGCCATTGCTCCTTAGCGCTTTCGTGTGCTTATATATACACACAAACCATTAAGTAATCGGCTGGTCGGTCATTTTGTTGAAATCTGAGGAGTTTTGATCCCGACATTGGCTTGGAGGGGCTGCTCCAAGTGAGGTTACGGTGAAGTGAAGTTACGTCGCAGTGAGTACGCAGCGGAGAGGCGACATCAGTGATGACATCAGTGACATCGTGCAGTACATTTGGAGCTCGGGATAGGAATTCACAGATCACATTGCCACGTGATCAAACCAACTCACCGCGTCTCACTGTGACAACCATTCTGTGCCTTTGCCGACTCATCGTAACCAATATCGCAAATCGTCGAAGCAACAAGCCCATTCGGACGATACCGCCTACATAGTGCTGAGCCTAGTACAACGCTAGCGGAGCATTGCTGCATTTGGACTAACATTTTCCATTGCCCAGAGCTGACGCTCAGGCTACCACATCGTCAGTGAAGCTCACGCTCGTTACGAGAGTACAAGTTTGGTCAAATTTTATTGTGCACGCTCTAACTGTCCATGATTTGAGTCTACTGCTAAAAATTACATTTTATAGATTTAGATGAATAATATGACTGAATGGTAAGCCTTCTGATTTCGCAGTCAGAATAGTTGTATATTAAATTTTGTAAATCCAAGCAATTAATAAGTTAACGTAACTTTAAAAGATCGTTTATTGTTATAAGAGGTTTGGCGACGACTGTGCGGTATACCCTTATTACTTATAAGCCTTTTTGCTAATTCAAATTACTTCACAGATACCTTCTACATGCGACGAAAGGCCCAACGTACGCATCAATGGAATTATTGAGTTTGTGAGTATGCTGGCTAATATAAATGCCATTAAATGCCACTAATTTTAGCGTTCTGTCTTAATAGAGATTGTAAATCGGCAAGCCTTCAGCTGTGTCCGATATAGGAACATTTGTAATTTGTGTATGCCGTTTCAAAGATTATCTCCTCATGACCAAACAGATCTCGCTAGTTTTTACGTTACATTTTGCTTTAGTCGATCATTTGTATTGAGATTTTGATATTTACATATATTTTTCTTTGATAAAATGTCCTATCAGAAGAGAATAGGCAATAAATGAATTTATAATAAATTACCATAACATGAGTAGCTAAACATTTCTTATGGTTCGTCACCAGTACCAACTGTAAATTATAATGTGTATAATTGTTGATTAAACGACACAAGGTCCGACTAAGGGGTGGCTGCAAATATGTCTCAGTGCCACCAAGGTAGGGTGGGTACAGAACTTAGGGTACATCAACACCTCCGATACCCTAAGGCAATTAAACTTTCTACATAGACAATATCCCCAGTTTCGATCCTAATTTCACTTGTATTTAACCTGTAGATTTATTCCGTCAAGTGCACTTATCATTGTGATAGTGTGTAGCATAGCAGGAGGAAGAAAGAACCCATACCCCATCCTACGAGCTAAGCTGAAAGAACAAAGATAGAAGTGCACGACTTCTGACTCCGCTATGCACAAGTAGATATATTTGATATAATTCTCTTTAATACGCACACGCTACACAATTAGCGCCCAAACGTGGGGGCGAGCTGACTAGAAGATTGAAATTTTATTAATGCAACACAATTGCCTAAGTCTGTTTAAAATTTTCCTTAGAATGCAACACACTGGCATCCAGCTGTGAAGCGAACAGTTTTAATAAGATGCATTAACTTCAGAGTAGTCAGTCTCACGATTATTATTCTTCTTAAGCATCCAAATTTGATTAATCGATTTGTTTTCATAAATGCGGCAAGGTCTTGCGACGTGACGTCAAAAGGATTGGAATCTCAAGCTTTTGGAATCGCGACTTCAATTCGATCTTGAATCCGAATGGGTTGACCAGAGAACGAGTCCATTGCTCAGCATTGATGTTCATGTCCGGGACAGAAGCCACATGTTAAGTGGAAGGTAGAATTTCACGATACGCAGTTTGATTTACAGAATCTTGACTCTCGGAATAGAGATTTCAATTCTATTTTATGTGAGGATTGGTCGACCAGTGACAGCCTGTTTAAGATTTCTGCAGCTTCGTAAAAGACTTGCTTTTCATGACCCAAGTCTGTTATTGTACTCTCTGACATTGCATTTGGAGTTGCAAGCACTTAGAGAAGCGATTGAGAGTTTGACCAATGCGCATGCCAAGATGCAATTCAGATCAATAGAGTAACTAATTTCCTTAAAGTTAGTTGACGGTAGAAAGTTAGTTAGTAGTGAGAATCTACAGGCTTATCTTAATGAGCAAGAACCATTGTGCGGAGTTTGTTTTGAAATAATTTCTCGTAAAGATATCAGCGCAGTTACATCCTGCAAACACAAATTTCACCATCGTTGTATAGAGACGACATTTCAGAACACCAACTGTTGTCCCGTCTGCAAGCAAGATTGCGCATCACGACAATTATCACTTCAGGCATACAGCCAAATCAATTAATGAATTTACCAGATAGTTAATCTTCTAAAAGGGATGTTCGCAGTAGAAGCTGAACTCGAGTTAGAGGAAATACTTAACGGAGAGGAATGTCGACTAGGAATAAAAATAGGAGTTTCTTGTCGCAAACACATAACAACGATGTCATAAGCACGAGCATAAGATCAGCCAATAGTTCAATTGAGCAGAACTCGTCTAATGTAGGCAAAATCGTCCAGGTGGCGATGCAGGCACAGCAAAAACAGCTGATGCAGCAGTTGACTTCCTTCATCCAAACACATCTATCAACCATTCAGATTAGGAGTTCAGATTCGAATGAGTCAACCACATTCGGTGAACCATTTAGAGCTCAATTAGCTGGCCAAATAAGTGTTACGTCTCGAACTAGTCAAAGTACTGTCAAACGAGTTTTTATTCCACCTGAAAAGGTTGGCAACATTATCCAAGGCTGGCGTGTAAAATTCGATGTTTCCAAGGAAGGTCTTATTACCGAAAAATTTCTGTACAGAATCCGGTCTTTGACCAAACAGAACCTGCAAGAGGATTATAATTTATTATGTAACCATTTACAATTGCTCTTTGGGGGCAAAGCAACCGATTGGTATTGGAAATTCCACCAAGCCAACCCCAACTTCAAATAGGAACAGTTTTGCATTGATTTCCGGAAAAAGTATGAAGATATTGATACTGATATGGATATTTGGAAATTGATAAGCTACCGTCGTCAAGGCGAAAAGAAATTATTTGAGGATTGTCAGTATGCTCTTGAGAAATTAGTAGGACGGTCGCGAAATCCTGTCTCTGAACATTCGTTAGTTCGACTCTTGATTCGGAATGCGAAGACTACGCTTCGATACGAGCTTATGCACTTGGGCATTGGCACACTATCCCGATTGAGAGAGGAAATACGCATCCATGAACAGTACTGCAGGCAACAAAAGCTGCCAGTTCAAAAGAGTAGTTTTCTACATCGTCAGGAAGTCTCAGAATTAGAAGACACGGCAGAGGTGTCTGCTATTCAGCGTAAGCCTCCAACATGTTGGAATTTTGGCCAGTCAGGCCATCGCTCTGATGATTGCTTAGAGCCGCGTACTATATTTTGCTTTGGTTGTGGGGCAAAAGTAGTTATAAATTAGGCAACCAGACGATTTTTGCCTGCTTGACATTGCCTGAGATCGTTGTCTTAAATTTCTTTGTTTGACAAAACCCTAACAGATGGGTTACTAACAAAGAATGCCATAAACGATCGTGTTTCTTAAAAATCATTGTTTTATACAACCCCTTGCAGCCCACACGAGCCCTAAAACATAGCATACCATAAAAAATGGTGACTTCTCGCACCCACACACAACAGGCGAGAAAAAAGGTTATCTTATTGACGACAGGTAATTAAATAGTTTGACAAAGGAAACACAAGGACGCCCTTGTGCATGGGAAAATGTTGTAACGGTCAAATGCTCAAAAGAGTAATAGGTTCTTAGTTGGATCATTGTTTAACAGATGGCGCTTTACGATTTTAGTACAGAATATGAACGAAGTTCGGGAGTCGGGAGTCGGGAAAAATCTAGATCGTAGAAGGGGGAAAAGAAGAAAAAAGGGGGAAAAGGAAAAAAAAAAAAAAGAGGTAAAAAAGAAGAAAGGGGGAGAGAAAAGTAGTATAGATATTGGCAATCGGGCGGCCTGAGCCAGCTCCGCCTGCGCTGTACGAGACTCTGTGCAGGCTAAAAAGTTATAGTTCCAAATTTTGCCGAGTGATGGCGCCACTCACCACTTTTTATATGTAGGCAACCGGGAACTTTTTATAAGTAGGCAACCGGGATCACACATGTAGGCAACCGGGAAACAGGTTCATTATATTGCCGAGAGATGGCGCCACTAACCACTTTTTATATGTAGGCAACCAGGACCTTTTTATAAGTAGGCAACCGGGAAACAGGTTCCAAATTTTGCCGAGAGATGGCGCCACTAACCACTTTTTATATGTAGGCAAACGGGATCACTTAGCAAATACCCACACCATTTAGCTAGTGCTCAAAGCGCCCGCTAGAGGGCGCCACCAAAATTAGCCAATACACAAACCGCCGTTAGATGGCGCCACCCCGCCCCCAAAATTTCCCGATTGCCTATATCTATACTAATTTTCTCTCCCCCTTTTTTCTTTTTTATCTTTATACCCTTGCAGAGGGTATTATATTTTGTCACGAAATGTGTAACGCATTGAAGGAAGCCTCACAGACCCCATAAAGTATATATATTCTTGATCAGGGCGACGAGCTGAGTCGATATAGCCATGTCCGTCTGTCCGTCTGTCCGTCTGTTTCTATGCAAACTAGTCTCTCAGCTTTGAAGCTATATTGATGAAACTTGGTACAGGTCCGTCTTTTTGCTGCACGCAGTACATATGTCGGAACCGGCTGGATCGGATCACTATATCATATAGCTGCCATAGGAACGATCGGTTCGAAAACATCATTTAACAAATTTTGTAAAAAATCTGACGGCTTACACAGGGCACTGCAAGGGTATGCAAACTTTGGCGCGCCAAAGTTAGCTTGCGCTATATTTATACCTTTGCAGAGGGTATTATAATTTAGTCACGAAGTTTGTAACGCATTGAAGGAGGCGTGTCAGACCCCATAGAGTATATATATTCTTGATCAGGGCGATGACCTGAGTCGATATAGCCATGTCCGTCTGTCTGTCTGTCTGTTTCTATGCAAACTAGTCTCTCAGTTTTGAAGCTATCTTGATGAAACTTGGTACAGGTCCGTCTTTTTACTGCACGCAGTACATATGTCGGAACCGGCTGGATCGGATCACTATATCATATAGCTGCCATAGGAACGATCGGTTCAAAATCAACATTGAGTATGAAAAACTTTTTTATACCCTTGCAGAGGGTATTATATTTTTGTCACGAAATGTGTAACGCATTGAAGGAAGCCTCACAAACCCCATAAAGTATATATATTCTTGATCAGGACGACGAGCTGAGTCGATATAGCCATGTCCGTCTGTCCGTATGTCCGTCTGTCTGTCTGTTTCTATGCAAACTAGTCTCTCAGTTTTGAAGCTATCTTAATGAAACTCGGTACAGGTCTGTCTTTTTGCTGCACGCAGTACATATGTCGGAACCGGCCGGATCGGATTACTATATCATATAGCTGCCATAGGAACGATCGGTTCGAAAACATCATTTAGTATGAAAAACTTTTTTGTCTTTCAAGATATCGCAACCAAATATACACATTGTGTGTTTAATTAAGTTTTAAACAGGCTGACCAAATTTGGTGTAAATCGGACTACTATATCATATAGCTGCCATAGGAACGATCGGTTCGAACACAACATTTAGTATGAAAAACTTTTTGTTTCTCAAAATATCTCAACCAAACTAACAGGTTGTGTATTTGACACATTTTTATACGTTCTTATCAAATATGGTTCAAATCGGACAATTATGTCATATAGCTGCCATAGGAATGATCGGTTCAAAATCATCATTTAGTATGAAAAACTTTTTATACCCTTGCAGAGAGTATTATATTTTTGTCACGAAATGTGTAACGCATTGAAGGAAGCCTCACAGACCCCATAAAGTATATATATTCTTGATCAGGGCGACGAGCTGAGTCGATATAGCATTGTCCGTCTGTCCGTCTGTCCGTCTGTCTGTCTGTCCGTCTGTTTCTATGCAAACTAGTCTCTCAGTTTTGAAGCTATCTTGATAAAACTTGGTACAGGTCCGTCTTTTTGCTGCACGCAGTACATATGTCGGAACCGGCCGGATCGGATAACTATATCATATAGCTGCCATAGGAACGCTGCCGGTTGGAAATAAACATTTAGTATGAAAAACTTTGTTGTTTCCCAAAATATCTCAACCAAATATACACATTGTGTGATTGATTGAGTTTTAACAAGGCTGACCAAATTTGGTGTAAATCGGACTACTATATCATATAGCTGCCATAGGAACGATCGGTTCGAAAACAACATTTAGTATGAAAAACTTTTTTGTTTCTCAAAATATCTCAACCAAATATACACATTGTGTGTTTGATTAAGTTCTAAACAGGCTGACCAAATTTGGTGTAAATCGGACTACTATATCATATAGCTGCCATAGGAACGATCGGTTCGAAAACAACATTTATCAAATTTTGTAAAAAATCTGACGGCTTACACAGGGCACTGCAAGGGTATCCAAACTTTGGCGCGCCAAAGTTAGCTTGCGCTATATTTTTTTATTGAAATATTAAAAATATTAAACACGTCTCACAAAATAATTTTCGTTCTTTACACAAACTCTTGTGATCTTGTGAGTACTTTAAAAAAGTACAAATGGGTCTATTAAGCTTTTGCAAAAAAAAATGTGCGTAACAGGCAGAAGGAGGCGTGGCAGGCCCCATAAAGTATATATATTCTTGATCAGCATCAACAGCCGAGTCGATATAGCCATGTCCGTTTGTCCTGATCAAGAATATATCTATATATATAAAACTCTTTGTCCTCACTGGCTGACTGACTGACTGACTTAGTCATCACGCTGTAGGCCAAACGGTTCAAGATATTGAGATGAAATTTTTACACAACATAGCTGAGACATAATTATCGTGCAACAAGACGGGATTTTTTGATATCCCCACTGGAAGGGGCTAAAATGGGGGGTCAAAGGTCAAAATTGCTTAGTATGACATTTTTTTGTTTTTTGAGCTATCTTAACCAAACTCACAGATTATGTATTTCTTACTCACTGCTACATCCTGAGAAAATTTGGTCAAGATCGGGCCACTATATCATATAGCTGCCATAGGAACAACCAGATGCAAATTAAAACTTTGTATGAAGATCTTTGTTATTTTTGAGATATCTCAACCAAACTCACAGATTATGGATTTCGTACTCACTGCTACATCCTGAGAAAATTTGGTCAAGATCGGACCACTATATCATATAGCTGCCATAGGAACAACCAGATGCAAATTAAAACTTTGTATGAAGATCTTTGTTATTTTTTGAGATATCTCAACCAAACTCACAGATTATGTATTTCTTACTCACTGCTACATCCTGAGAAAATTTGGTCAAGATCGGACCACCATATCATATAGCTGCCATAGGAACAACCAGATGCAAATTAAAACTTTGTAATAAGATCTTTGTTATTTTTTGAGATATCTCAACCAAACTCACAGATTATGGATTTCGTACTCATTGTAACATTCTGTAAAAATTTGGTCAAGATTGGATCACAATATCGTATAGCTGCCATAGGAACAGTGGCTTTTAATGCTATTAATAAACAATCAAAAGAAGATGGACTGGTGGATGGGGTGGAGGAGGGGGGTGTAACGATTCATTTGTGTTGCGGCTTTCAAAATCAATTTTCAGTATATGGCACTGTTACTCGCTCTTGCTGCAATAATCCAATTGCAGCGAAAACTTTAAAACAGCGAGCAGCGAAAATGTAAATTCTCTATCTATATATATAAAACTCTTTGTCCTCACTGGCTGACTGACTGACTGACTTAGTCATCACGCTGTAGGCCAAACGGTTCAAGATATTGAGATGAAATTTTTACACAACATAGCTGAGACATAATTATCGTGCAACAAGACGGGATTTTTTGATATCCCCACTGGAAGGGGCTAAAATGGGGGGTCAAAGGTCAAAATTGCTTAGTATGACATTTTTTTGTTTTTTGAGCTATCTTAACCAAACTCACAGATTATGTATTTCTTACTCACTGCTACATCCTGAGAAAATTTGGTCAAGATCGGGCCACTATATCATATAGCTGCCATAGGAACAACCAGATGCAAATTAAAACTTTGTATGAAGATCTTTGTTATTTTTTGAGATATCTCAACCAAACTCACAGATTATGGATTTCGTACTCACTGCTACATCCTGAGAAAATTTGGTCAAGATCGGACCACTATATCATATAGCTGCCATAGGAACAACCAGATGCAAATTAAAACTTTGTATGAAGATCTTTGTTATTTTTTGAGATATCTCAACCAAACTCACAGATTATGTATTTCTTACTCACTGCTACATCCTGAGAAAATTTGGTCAAGATCGGACCACCATATCATATAGCTGCCATAGGAACAACCAGATGCAAATTAAAACTTTGTAATAAGATCTTTGTTATTTTTTGAGATATCTCAACCAAACTCACAGATTATGGATTTCGTACTCATTGTAACATTCTGTAAAAATTTGGTCAAGATTGGATCACAATATCGTATAGCTGCCATAGGAACAGTGGCTTTTAATGCTATTAATAAACAATCAAAAGAAGATGGACTGGGGGATGGGGTGGAGGAGGGGGTGTAACGATTCATTTGTGTTGCGGCTTTCAAAATCAATTTTCAGTATATGGCACTGTTACTCGCTCTTGCTGCAATAATCCAATTGCAGCGAAAACTTTAAAACAGCGAGCAGCGAAAATGTAAATTCTCTATCTATATATATAAAACTCTTTGTCCTCACTGACTGACTGACTGACTGACTGACTTAGTCATCACGCTGTAGGCCAAACGGTTCAAGATATTGAGATGAAATTTTTACACAACATAGCTGAGACATAATTATCGTGCAATAAGACGGGATTTTTGATATCCCCACTGGAAGGGGCTAAAATGGGGGGTCAAAGGTCAAAATTGCTTAGTATGAAATTTTTTTTGTTTTTGAGCTATCTTAACCAAACTCACAGATTATGTATTTCTTACTCACTGCTACATCCTGAGAAAATTTGGTCAAGATCGGGCCACTATATCATATAGCTGCCATAGGAACAACCAGATGCAAATTAAAACTTTGTATGAAGATCTTTGTTATTTTTTGAGATATCTCAACCAAACTCACAGATTATGGATTTCGTACTCACTGCTACATCCTGAGAAAATTTGGTCAAGATCGGACCACTATATCATATAGCTGCCATAGGAACAACCAGATGCAAATTAAAACTTTGTATGAAGATCTTTGTTATTTTTTGAGATATCTCAACCAAACTCACAGATTATGTATTTCTTACTCACTGCTACATCCTGAGAAAATTTGGTCAAGATCGGACCACCATATCATATAGCTGCCATAGGAACAACCAGATGCAAATTAAAACTTTGTATGAAGATCTTTGTTATTTTTTGAGATATCTCAACCAAACTCACAGATTATGGATTTCGTACTCATTGTAACATTCTGTAAAAATTTGGTCAAGATCGGATCACAATATCGTATAGCTGCCATAGGAACAGTGGCTTTTAATGCTATTAATAAACAATCAAAAGAAGATGGACTGGGGGATGAGGTGGAGGAGGGGGTGTAACGATTCATTTGTGTTGCGGCTTTCAAAATCAATTTTCAGTATATGGCACTGTTACTCGCTCTTGCTGCAATAATCCAATTGCAGCGAAAACTTTAAAACAGCGAGCAGCGAAAATGTAAATTCTCTTTATTATATAAAGTACTACTTATTACTATTATCTGAAGTCCAACTACAGGGAAAAATTGAATTTACAATTCCCGCTATCTAATTAGAAATGACATAAGGTCTGGCTATAGCTGTGAGAAATGTTTCCTATTTTCACTTCACATTTTCCCCGAGATTTCAGCGAGCGTAGCGAGCCGGGGGTTGGCGAGCGAAGCGAGCGGAGGCAAACCCCTAGTATTATATAAAGTACTACTTATTACTATTATCTTAAGTCCAACTACAGGGAAAAATTGAATTTACAATTCCCGCTATCTAATTAGAAATGACATAAGGTCTGGCTATAGCTGTGAGAAATGTTTCCTATTTTCACTTCACATTTTTCCCCGAGATTTCAGCGAGCGTAGCGCGCCGGGGGATGGCGAGCGAAGCGAGCGGGGCTAACCCTAGTCTATATATATAAACTCTTTGTCCTCACTGACTCACTGACTGACTGACTGACTTAGTCATCACGCTGTAGGCCAAACGGTTCAAGATATTGAGATGAAATTTTTACACAACATAGCTGAGACATAATTATCGTGCAATAAGACGGGATTTTTTGATATCCCTACTGGAAGGGGCTAAAATGGGGGTCAAAGGTCAAAATTGCTTAGTATGAAATTTTTTTTGTTTTTTGAGCTATCTTAACCAAACTCACAGATTATGTATTTCTTACTCACTGCTACATCCTGAGAAAATTTGGTCAAGATCGGACCACTATATCATATAGCTGCCATAGGAACAACCAGATGCAAATTAAAACTTTGTATGAAGATCTTTGTTATTTTTGAGATATCTCAACCAAACTCACAGATCATGTATATCTTAGTCAATGCTACATCCTGAAAAATTTGGTCAAGATCGGACCACTATATCATATAGCTGCCATAGGAACAACCAGATGCAAATTAAAACTTTGTATGAAGATCTTTGTTATTTTTTGAGATATCTCAACCAAACTCACAGATTATGGATTTCGTACTCATTGTAACATTCTGTAAAAATTTGGTCAAGATCGGATCACAATATCGTATAGCTGCCATAGGAACAGTGGCTTTTAATGCTATTAATAAACAATCAAAAGAAGATGGACTGGGGGATGGGGTGGAGGAGGGGGGGTGTAACGATTCATTTGTGTTGCGGCTTTCAAAATCAATTTTCAGTATATGGCACTGTTACTCGCTCTTGCTGCAATAATCCAATTGCAGCGAAAACTTTAAAACAGCGAGCAGCGAAAATGTAAATTCTCTATCTATCTATATATATAAAACTCTTTGTCCTCACTGACTCACTGACTGACTGACTGACTTAGTCATCACGCTGTAGGCCAAACGGTTCAAGATATTGAGATGAAATTTTTACACAACATAGCTGAGACATAATTATCGTGCAATAAGACGGGATTTTTTGATATCCCCACTGGAAGGGGCTAAAATGGGGGGTCAAAGGTCAAAATTGCTTAGTATGAAATTTTTTTTGTTTTTTGAGCTATCTTAACCAAACTCACAGATTATGTATTTCTTACTCACTGCTACATCCTGAGAAAATTTGGTCAAGATCGGGCCACTATATCATATAGCTGCCATAGGAACAACCAGATGCAAATTAAAACTTTGTATGAAGATCTTTGTTATTTTTTGAGATATCTCAACCAAACTCACAGATTATGGATTTCGTACTCACTGCTACATCCTGAGAAAATTTGGTCAAGATCGGACCACTATATCATATAGCTGCCATAGGAACAACCAGATGCAAATTAAAACTTTGTATGAAGATCTTTGTTATTTTTTGAGATATCTCAACCAAACTCACAGATGTATTTCTTACCACTGCTACATCCTGAAAAATTTGGTCAAGATCGGACCACCATATCATATAGCTGCCATAGGAACAACCAGATGCAAATTAAAACTTTGTATGAAGATCTTTGTTATTTTGAGATATCTCAACCAAACTCACAGATCATGTATATCTTAGTCAATGCTACATCCTGAAAAAATTTGGTCAAGATCGGACCACTATATCATATAGCTGCCATAGGAACAACCAGATGCAAATTAAAACTTTGTATGCAGATCTTTGTTATTTTTTGAGATATCTCAACCAAACTCACAGATTATGGATTTCGTACTCATTGTAACATTCTGTAAAAATTTGGTCAAGATCGGATCACAATATCGTATAGCTGCCATAGGAACAGTGGCTTTTAATGCTATTAATAAACAATCAAAAGAAGATGGACTGGGGGATGATGAGGAGGAGGGGGGTGTAACGATTCATTTGTGTTGCGGCTTTCAAAATCAATTTTCAGTATATGGCACTGTTACTCGCTCTGGTTGCAATAATCCAATTGCAGCGAAAACTTTAAAACAGCGAGCAGCGAAAATGTAAATTCTCTTTATTATATAAAGTACTACTTATTACTATTATCTGAAGTCCAACTACAGGGAAAAATTGAATTCACAATTCCCGCTATCTAATTAGAAATGACATAAGGTCTGGCTTTAAGCTGTGAGAAATGTTTCCTATTTTCACTTCACATTTTCCCCGAGATTTCAGCGAGCGTAGCGAGCTGGGGGTTGGCGAGCGAAGCGAGCAGGGGCAAACCCCTAGTATTATATAAAGTACTACTTATTACTATTATCTTAAGTCCAACTACAGGGAAAAATTGAATTTACAATTCCCGCTATCTAATTAGAAATGACATAAGGTCTGGCTATAGCTGTGAGAAATGTTTCCTATTTTCACTTCACATTTTTCCCCGAGATTTCAGCGAGCGTAGCGAGCCGGGGGTTGGCGAGCGAAGCGAGCAGGGGGCAAACCCCCTAGTCTATATATATAAAACTCTTTGTCCTCACTGACTCACTGACTGACTGACTGACTTAGTCATCACGCTGTAGGCCAAACGGTTCAAGATATTGAGATGAAATTTTTACACAACATAGCTGAGACATAATTATCGTGCAATAAGACGGGATTTTTGATATCCCTACTGGAAGGGGCTAAAATGGGGGTCAAAGGTCAAAATTGCTTAGTATGAAATTTTTTTGTTTTTTGAGCTATCTTAACCAAACTCACAGATTATGTATTTCTTACTCACTGCTACATCCTGAGAAAATTTGGTCAAGATCGGGCCACTATATCATATAGCTGCCATAGGAACAACCAGATGCAAATTAAAACTTTGTATGAAGATCTTTGTTATTTTTTGAGATATCTCAACCAAACTCACAGATTATGTATTTCTTACTCACTGCTACATCCTGAGAAAATTTGGTCAAGATCGGACCACTATATCATATAGCTGCCATAGGAACAACCAGATGCAAATTAAAACTTTGTATGAAGATATTTGTTATTTTTTGAGATATCTCAACCAAACTCACAGATTATGTATTTCTTACTCACTGCTACATCCTGAGAAAATTTGGTCAAGATCGGACCACCATATCATATAGCTGCCATAGGAACAACCAGATGCAAATTAAAACTTTGTATGAAGATCTTTGTTATTTTTTGAGATATCTCAACCAAACTCACAGATTATGGATTTCGTACTCATTGTAACATTCTGTAAAAATTTGGTCAAGATCGGATCACAATATCGTATAGCTGCCATAGGAACAGTGGCTTTTAATGCTATTAATAAACAATCAAAAGAAGATGTAAATGTAAATTCTCTATCTATATATAAAACTCTTTGTCCTCACTGACTCACTGACTGACTGACTGACTTAGTCATCACGCTGTAGGCCAAACGGTTCAAGATATTGAGATGAAATTTTTACACAACATAGCTGAGACATAATTATCGTGCAATAAGACGGGATTTTTTGATATCCCTACTGGAAGGGGCTAAAATGGGGGTCAAAGGTCAAAATTGCTTAGTATGAAATTTTTTTTTGTTTTTGAGCTATCTTAACCAAACTCACAGATTATGTATTTCTTACTCACTGCTACATCCTGAGAAAATTTGGTCAAGATCGGGCCACTATATCATATAGCTGCCATAGGAACAACCAGATGCAAATTAAAACTTTGTATGAAGATCTTTGTTATTTTTTGAGATATCTCAACCAAACTCACAGATTATGTATTTCTTACTCACTGCTACATCCTGAGAAAATTTGGTCAAGATCGGACCACCATATCATATAGCTGCCATAGGAACAACCAGATGCAAATTAAAACTTTGTATGAAGATCTTTGTTATTTTTTGAGATATCTCAACCAAACTCACAGATTATGGATTTCGTACTCATTGTAACATTCTGTAAAAATTTGGTCAAGATCGGATCACAATATCGTATAGCTGCCATAGGAACAGTGGCTTTTAATGCTATTAATAAACAATCAAAAGAAGATGGACTGGGGGATGATGAGGAGGAGGGGGGTGTAACGATTCATTTGTGTTGCGGCTTTCAAAATCAATTTTCAGTATATGGCACTGTTACTCGCTCTTGCTGCAATAATCCAATTGCAGCGAAAACTTTAAAACAGCGAGCAGCGAAAATGTAAATTCTCTTTATTATATAAAGTACTACTTATTACTATTATCTGAAGTCCAACTACAGGGAAAAATTGAATTTACAATTCCCGCTATCTAATTAGAAATGACATAAGGTCTGGCTATAGCTGTGAGAAATGTTTCCTATTTTCACTTCACATTTTTCCCCGAGATTTCAGCGAGCGTAGCGAGCCGGGGTTGGCGAGCGAAGCGAGCAGGGGGCAAACCCCCTAGTATTATATAAAGTACTACTTATTACTATTATCTTAAGTCCAACTACAGGGAAAAATTGAATTTACAATTCCCGCTATCTAATTAGAAATGACATAAGGTCTGGCTATAGCTGTGAGAAATGTTTCCTATTTTCACTTCACATTTTTCCCCGAGATTTCAGCGAGCGTAGCGAGCCGGGGGTTGGCGAGCGAAGCGAGCAGGGGGCAAACCCCCTAGTCTATATATATAAAACTCTTTGTCCTCACTGACTCACTGACTGACTGACTGACTTAGTCATCACGCTGTAGGCCAAACGGTTCAAGATATTGAGATGAAATTTTTACACAACATAGCTGAGACATAATTATCGTGCAATAAGACGGGATTTTTTGATATCCCTACTGGAAGGGGCTAAAATGGGGGTCAAAGGTCAAAATTGCTTAGTATGAAATTTTTTTTTGTTTTTTGAGCTATCTTAACCAAACTCACAGATTATGTATTTCTTACTCACTGCTACATCCTGAGAAAATTTGGTCAAGATCGGGCCACTATATCATATAGCTGCCATAGGAACAACCAGATGCAAATTAAAACTTTGTATGAAGATCTTTGTTATTTTTTGAGATATCTCAACCAAACTCACAGATTATGTATTTCTTACTCACTGCTACATCCTGAGAAAATTTGGTCAAGATCGGACCACTATATCATATAGCTGCCATAGGAACAACCAGATGCAAATTAAAACTTTGTATGAAGATCTTTGTTATTTTTTGAGATATCTCAACCAAACTCACAGATTATGTATTTCTTACTCACTGCTACATCCTGAGAAAATTTGGTCAAGATCGGACCACCATATCATATAGCTGCCATAGGAACAACCAGATGCAAATTAAAACTTTGTATGAAGATCTTTGTTATTTTTTGAGATATCTCAACCAAACTCACAGATCATGTATATCTTAGTCAATGCTACATCCTGAAAAAATTTGGTCAAGATCGGACCACTATATCATATAGCTGCCATAGGAACAACCAGATGCAAATTAAAACTTTGTATGAAGATCTTTGTTATTTTTTGAGATATCTCAACCAAACTCACAGATTATGGATTTCGTACTCATTGTAACATTCTGTAAAAATTTGGTCAAGATCGGACCACTATATCATATAGCTGCCATAGGAATAGCCAGATGCAAATTAAAACTTTGTATGAAGATCTTTGTTATTTTTTGAGATATCTCAACCAAACTCACAGATTATGGATTTCGTACTCACTGCTACATCCTGAGAAATTTGGTCAAGATCGGACCACTATATCATATAGCTGCATGGAACAACCAGATGCAAATTAAAACTTTGTATGAAGATCTTTGTTATTTTTTGAGATATCTCAACCAAACTCACAGATTATGTATTTCGTACTCACTGCTACATCCTGAGAAAATTTGGTCAAGATCGGACCACTATATCATATAGCTGCCATAGGAACAACCAGATGCAAATTAAAACTTTGTATGAAGATCTTTGTTATTTTTTGAGATATCTCAACCAAACTCACAGATTATGGATTTCGTACTCACTGCTACATCCTGAGAAAATTTGGTCAAGATCGGACCACTATATCATATAGCTGCCATAGGAACAACCAGATGCAAATTAAAACTTTGTATGAAGATCTTTGTTATTTTTTGAGATATCTCAACCAAACTCACAGATTATGTATTTCTTACTCACTGCTACATCCTGAGAAAATTTGGTCAAGATCGGACCACCATATCATATAGCTGCCATAGGAACAACCAGATGCAAATTAAAACTTTGTATGAAGATCTTTGTTATTTTTTGAGATATCTCAACCAAACTCACAGATCATGTATATCTTAGTCAATGCTACATCCTGAAAAAATTTGGTCAAGATCGGACCACTATATCATATAGCTGCCATAGGAACAACCAGATGCAAATTAAAACTTTGTATGAAGATCTTTGTTATTTTTTGAGATATCTCAACCAAACTCACAGATTATGGATTTCGTACTCATTGCTAACATTCTGTAAAAATTTGGTCAAGATCGGACCACTATATCATATAGCTGCCATAGGAACAACCAGATGCAAATTAAAACTTTGTATGAAGATCTTTGTTATTTTTTGAGATATCTCAACCAAACTCACAGATTATGGATTTCGTACTCACTGCTACATCCTGAGAAAATTTGGTCAAGATCGGACCACTATATCATATAGCTGCCATAGGAACAACCAGATGCAAATTAAAACTTTGTATGAAGATCTTTGTTATTTTTTGAGATATCTCAACCAAACTCACAGATTATGTATTTCTTACTCACTGCTACATCCTGAGAAAATTTGGTCAAGATCGGACCACTATATCATATAGCTGCCATAGGAACAACCAGATGCAAATTAAAACTTTGTATGAAGATCTTTGTTATTTTTTGAGATATCTCAACCAAACTCACAGATTATGGATTTCGTACTCATTGCTAACATCCTGTAAAAATTTGGTCAAGATCGGACCACTATAT
>JAWNND010000505.1:0-27499 GCA_035043265.1 Drosophila testacea | reverse complement strand
TACACATACACATACACATACACATACACATACACATACACATACACATACACATACACATACACATACACATACACATACACATACACATACACATACACATACACATACACATACACATACACATACACATACACATACACATACACATACACATACACATACACATACACATACACATACACATACACATACACATACACATACACATACACATACACATACACATACACATACACATACACATACACATACACATACACATACACATACACATACACATACACATACACATACACATACACATACACATACACATACACATACACATACACATACACATACACATACACATACACATACACATACACATACACATACACATACACATACACATTTTCCCTGTGACATAAAAAAATTTTGGCGCTTACTAGTGTGTTTTGCGAGCTGCCTGCTGCTCACCTGGAGTCGTCGCTTGGTGCTGGACATCGGACGTTGGCCAGGAGCGTTTTTAGTTGGATCGCGGATCGGCGGTGGCCGCCACAAGTTGTGGGTGAGAGGGGAGACTGCCCCGTTTCCTTTTTCCTCATTTTCGCAATATTTTCGCGGCTTTTCGGCTTTTCTATTTTTTCTTTCGGCCGTAGTAGTAGAGACAGCCAGGATAAGGGTCGGCTCAACGATGATCGACACCAAGCCAGCCATCAAATATCTTGGTATCATGATCGACCACCGACTAAACTACAAGCCTCACCTGGACTTCGCCTGCCGGAAGGCGTCTATAGCGACTTCTGCCATCAGTCGCTTAATGACCAACACCAGAGGGCCTAGACAACGCAGCAGGAAGCTCATTGCCGGGGTTGTGACATCCACACTCCTGTATGGCTGCTCAATATGGGCTTCGGCCATAAAGGTGCCATCCTACAGCCAAGGATGCAACTCGTGCTACAGACGCTGCGCACTTCGAGTAGCCACCTGTTTCCGAACAGTATCTGGAGATGCAGCGTTGGTCATCGCGGGCATGATCCCACTGGAGTTGCTGGCAGCGGAACGCCAGAGCGGTACAATGACCAATAGGGTGCTCCGAGAGGAAACGATCTCTCACTGGCAGCGGAATTGGCAACTATCCAGCCGTGGCAGGTGGACACACCGGCTCATCCCGGAATTGAAGCCATGGATACAACGCCGACATGGACAGGTGGACTTCTACGTGGCACAGCTGCTTTCGGGACATGGTTGCTTTAAAGCCTACCTGTACCGATTCAATCACGAGAGCAATCCGTTCTGTGACCACTGCGGAGAAGGAGTAATTGAAGATGCGGAACACGTAGTCTTCCACTGCCCGCTCTTCCGAAGAGAGAGGGAACACTCGATGGCACACAATATACCATTGACACCGGACACAATTGTCGGCTGCATGCTGGAAAGTGACACTGGGTGGGCTACCATAGCCAACATGGCAGCAGCCATATTTAAAGAACTTAGACGTCGCGAGAGGAATCGTCGTGAACAGGAAGCCTGAGCCACAGACAAGCACACTAGACGCCATCCGCCCCGCGAAGTAGTGCTTAGCGGCGGTCCCGCGGGAGCGGATCTCTCCTCTTCCTACACTCTCCTTCTTTCTCTTTTTGTTTTCTCTGTATACTGTCTGTTTTCTCTCTAATAAATGAAAAAAAAAAAAAAAAAAAAAAAAACACATACACATACACATACACACACACAACACATACACATACACATACACATACACATACACATACACATACACATACACATACACATACACATACACATACACATACACATACACATACACATACACATACACATACACATACACATACACATACATACATACATACATACACATACACATACACATACACATACACATACACATACACATACACATACACATACACATACACATACATACACATACACATACACATACACATACACATACACATACACATACACATACACATACACATACACATACACATACACATACACATACACATACACATACACATACACATACACATACACATACACATACACATACACATACACATACACATACACATACACATACACATACACATACACATACACATACACATACACATACACATACACATACACATACACATACACATACACATACACATACACATACACATACACATACACATACACAGCGGGTCGTAGCATAGTCACCCGTGTGGTGAGCGGGTCGTAGAATACCACCACAGCAGGTCAAGCTTGTCGTATGAGGCGACTAATATGACACGGGGATGTTTCTACTCAGAGAGGGGCCCTTGTGGCGGAAAGATCCTGAGCGTCATTAACATGGCAATGGCCAGGTTTATTCCTTTCTTGAGTAGTTATAGCAGCTCGTTACCTCCGGCACAACGCCAGGTATCCCCTGGATGGGCGCTATGCACCCGCATGGCGCCTAGCAAAAACGAGAAGGCGACTAAGACTGAGACCAGTAAAGTCTTAGGATTGGATACTGGACCCCTATTTGGAAATGACGACATCGGTGCTGACGGCAGCAGTATTCTGGCACCTCAGTAGGCGGAGTGACATCTAGCTGAAATGGCTGCTAGGCTAATGCTGCTGCCGCCTCCGTCCCGCGAAAATAGTGGCGAATCTCCAATGCACGCTCCTTGTTCGTCGCCATTAAGTTGGCCGTATAGGCTCAGTTGAGTAATTCCTGACTAACGCGAATCTGGCTCTGAACTCTCGACCCCATGAAGGCGAGAGTCAACCCCTGCATGCTGCGGGATAACCAGGGATTAAAACGCGACTATACAACGGACAAGGATGAAGTCTGGGACCCTAACAAGGAAGTGATGGGACCCAACAAAATGAGTCCAATCCAACAAAACCCCCCGATGATGGAGAGAGAAAAGGAGAAGGAGATGGAGACAGATGCGGCGGCAGTCTTTGCTACGCGTAGCAAAATGGCGAGATCACCGCCTGGCCAAAAAACGGCTGTTCCCCCGACGACACGTGCTCGCACGAATCAGGCGCCGGAGTCGCAGTCGCAAAGCTGTACCGCGCTACGTGATCTTGGACGAGAGATCGCGAGCTTAGTGGAGATGCTGGAGGATGGAAAAAGGCGTAGCATCCATCAGCCAATGCGCGACTCTATAGAGAGTATAAGAGCCTTGTACGAGCTGGTGGCTATTCAGCTGCACGACGACAAAGCGAAGGCGACTATCAGGACACACCAGTCCTGCCAGACCTCTCCGCTGTTCCGTACAGTCGTGGAGGCTAAGAGGAAACAAGGCGCAGGAGCAAGGACGCCCAATACGAAGAGGCCAAAGAGTACGGCAGATGCGCAAAATACGGCGAGTATCGAGATCGAAGATTCCCCTAACAAGGAACAGCAGACTCCAGTCGCAAGTGCGCCCAGTCAGTGGAGAACTGTCGCCCCCAAAAAGAAGCCACGGAAGCCCAAGGGACCGAGCGAGAAAAAGGTGAGACCCGACGCTCTGGTCATCAAGACAGTTGGCGACGTGTCCTATGCTGAGATTCTTCAAAGAGTCAAAGTCGATGAGAGTCTGAAAGGTCTAGGAGAGGCGGTTACTCGTATTCGGAGAACCCAGCAAGGCGAACTGTTGTTGCAGTTAAGCCAGGCTGGTCAGGATACGAGCGCATTTAAGGCCCTCATTGGCGATACGCTTGGAGAAGCTGCGGAGGTTCGTTCCCTGTCCCACAGGGTCACGATCGAGTGCAAGGACTTGGACGAGATCACAACCAAGGAGGACATACGAAATGCACTTCACAGCCAACTGGAGCTTACGGATGCCAAGCTGGAGGACATAAATCTGCGCACAGGATATGGAGGGACCCAGACTGCCTCAATCAGACTGGCAGCAGAAAGTGCTCGCAAGGCGCTATCAGTCGGACTGATAAAAGTAGGCTGGGTCAGGTGCAGACTGCGCGAGCGGATATCCGTTACGAAATGTTTCCGCTGCCTCGAATTTGGTCACGTTGCAAGACAGTGCAGGAGCGATGTTGACAGATCGAAGTTGTGCCGTAGATGTGGGAAGGCTGACCACATCGCAAAGGATTGCGAGGCGGAGCCACAGTGCATGTTCTGCAAGGACAAGGTCACGGACTGGAAGCACATCGCCGGCAGTGGTAGATGCCCCCTGTTTAGGAGCGCGCTCGCCAAACGTTCAGCATGAGGTGCACCCAACTGAACCTCAACCATTGCGAAGCTGCACAGTCCCTCCTGATGCAAGCTGTGAGAGAGAGGAGTCCAAATGTCGTCCTGCTATGCGAGCCATACAAGCCGATTCCAGGAAGTGGATGGGTATCCAGCAGGTGTAGAAAGGCAGCCATATGGGCCGTGGACACTCCCCCTAAAGAGGTTGACGTGTCAAACGATGGCTTTGTCAGAGCGAAGCTTAGAGGGGTTACCTTTTACAGCTGCTACGCTCCGCCGAGCTGGGACCTAGCGCGCTTTGAAAGACTGCTGTCCGACATAACGGATGACTCGCGTGGCAGATCTCCCCTAGTGATAGCGGGAGACTTCAACGCATGGGCTGTGGAATGGGGCAGCAAGGAGACTACCGCCAGAGGAACAGCGCTGCTGGAGCACTTCTCGTCGTTGGACGTCGGACTGGCAAACGACGGAAGACAGCTGACCTATTGGAAGGCTGGTCGAGGCTCCATCATTGATCTTACCTTTCTCAGCAGCTCGCTGTGTAGGAACGTGAGATGGAGAGTCAGCGACGAGTTCACCCACAGCGACCACCAAGCGATCCATTTTGACCTTGGAGGAGAAAGGCGAAACCAGCAGCGAGCCACTACAGCAGGTCCAAAATGGAAGGACAGGTCTTTGGACGCGGACACCTTCTCATATGTCCTAAGTCTTTCGAACTGGAGCCTGACAGCAACATCGGTGGATGATAAGGCGCTGCAGCTTTCAAATATCTTGAATGCGGCATGCGATTCGTCTATGCCCAGGAGGAAGAATAGTAGACGCGGCTCACCGTGTTACTGGTGGAACGACGAGATAGCCCAGTTGAGGAAAGCCTGTCTGAGAGCCAGAAGATGCAGCCAGAGGGCGAGGGGACGTGCTGAGTTTGATGCCCGGTTGGAGGATCTTAGGACAGCGAAGCGAGCATTAAAGCAGGCCATTAAGAAGAGTAAGTCTGACTGCTTTAAACAGATTTGCGAGGAGGCTGACGTAAACCCCTGGGGGACAGCCTACAAGGTCGTCACGAAGAAGATCAGGAGTCAAAACTCGCCGAGAGTGACATGCCCGATTTTGCTTCGCAGAATCGTGGAGGCACTGTTCCCACAGCATCTGGAGCTGAACGAGGCAAGATTAATGCATCGAATCCCACCATGGCAGCCTATCTCAACTGCCGAGATCACAGCGGCAACAAAGCATATCGGCGACAGGAAAGCACCAGGACCAGACGGCATACCCAACAAAGCCCTGAAGCTCGCAGTAGCCACTAGACCGGAGGTATTTGTTGACATGTTTAACAACTGCCTCCAGGAAGGAGCGATCCCGAAGCAATGGAAACTGCAGCGGCTCATACTCCTGCCAAAGGGGAACAAGCCCGCTGAGGAGCCGTCCGGATACCGGCCGATATGCCTTCTAGACACGGTTGGCAAGCTACTGGAGCGCATACTCTATAACAGGCTTCTGCTTATAGTCGAGGAGAACAACGCAATGTCCGCTTCCCAGTACGGATTCCGCAAGGCGAAGTCAACGGTGGATGCGATCCAGGCGGTGGTCAGTATAGCAAAGAAGGCAATTCAGGGAACCCGGTGGAGATGGGGCGACAAAGAGTACTGTGCGGTAGTGACTCTTGATATCCGAAATGCCTTCAACTCGGCGAGCTGGTTGCGAATCAGAGATGCTCTGCTTCGGATCGGGATTCCACCGTACCTACTGCGGATAATATCCAATTATCTGTCGGAAAGGGTGCTGGAGTACGAGACGGAAGAGGGCTCAAAGCGCTACAGGGTGACAGCTGGTGTTCCACAAGGCTCGGTCCTTGGCCCTCTCCTGTGGAACATTATGTACGACGATGTGCTCAGACTCCAACTGCCTGATGGATGCAGTCTTATTGGCTTTGCTGACGACCTGGCTTTGGTTGTGGTGGCTAAGGAAGTTGGTGCAGTAGAGGCGGCCGCCAATGCAGCAATAAGAGTCATCGCTCTGTGGATGGATGAAGCTGGCCTCGACCTGGCGGGCCATAAAACGGAGGCGGTGCTCATAACGAGCAGAAAAAAGGTGGAGTACATGAGCGTTCAGGTGGGGAGCACGACAATCAGGTCATCCGAATCCATCAAGTACCTGGGCATCTTGTTGGATAACCGTCTGAGTTTCCGTCCTCATGTTGAGTACGTTACCCAAAAGGCGTCAAAGATGCAGGGAGCACTGTCAAGGATGCTGCCAAACATCGGTGGACCGAAGGTCGGAAGGCGGCTTCTTCTGGCAAGAGTAGTTGCGTCCATCCTTCTCTACGCTGCGCCGATCTGGGCCAAAGCCTTACACGGTAACATGAGCCTCCGGAGGAAACTTGCAGCACCTTACAGACTCTGTGCTCTTCGAGTGATATCGGGTTTCAGAACTGTGTCGTATGACGCAGCTCTGGTACTAGCAGGAATGATACCTGTGGACATCCTGGCAACGGAGATGCAAGATATCTACGAAGCACGCGCAGAGTTAGGAAGCGGCATACCATTGGAGGCAATAAGGAGATCGGAGAGGCAGGCATCTCTAGCTACGTGGCAAGCTAGATGGGACGCGACCGCCAATGGACGATGGACGCATCGGCTCATTCCAAATGTGCAGGAATGGTTGGAAAGGAGTAGAGGAGAGGTTAACTTCCACCTAACCCAGTTTATAACGGGTCATGGAGGATACCGGAAGTACCTACACAGGTTTAAGCACGAGGATAGACCGGAGTGCCCGAACTGCCCCAATTCGAGCGAGGACCCGGAGCATGTGCTATACCATTGTGTAAGGTATAGCGCCCTTACGACTTTTGTTCCATCACCGGAGAACCTGATTGCGTTCATGCTGCAGACGGAGGAGAACTGGAGGAACGCGTGTCAGCTCATTACAGGCATCCAGAGCGATCTGAGACGATGCGAAAAAGAGCGCCGCGTAAGAGAAAATGCCTAAGGTAGGCAGCCCCTCCCCGCGAAGTAATACTTTGCGGTGATCCCGCGGGGAGTGAGGTGAGAGTGTGTGTGAGGGTGTGTTTAGTACGCAGGTATCGACGTCGTCGGTAAATCGTGCATGCTGATGGTACGGGCCATCAGTATCTTAGAGATAGATTCACATCCCCCATGGCGCATCCATGGAAAAAAAAAAAAAAAACACATACACATACACATACACATACACATACACATACACATACACATACACATACACATACACATACACATACACATACACATACACATACACATACACATACACATACACATACACATACACATACACATACACATACACATACACATACACATACACATACACATACACATACACATACACATACACATACACATACACATACACACATACACATACACATACACATACACATACACATACACATACACATACACATACACATACACATACACATACACATACACATACACATACACATACACATACACATACACATACACATACACATACACATACACATACACATACACATACACATACACATACACATACACATACACATACACATACACATACACATACACATACACATACACATACACATACACATACACATACACATACACATACACACTACACATACACATACACATACACATACACATACACATACACATACACATACACATACACATACACATCACTACACATACAATACACATACACATACACATACACATACACATACACATACACATACACATACACATACACATCACATACACATACACATACACATACACATACACATACACATACACATACACATACACATACATAAGAGTTTGCTTTCAAGTGCGCGGTTGCGTTTTTATCAGTCTCCGGCGTATCTGGTGGAAATAGTGGTTTCCATCCTACTAAAATTGGAGAAATTAGTGAAGCGCTCCTCCGTAGCGTCAGTACATACCCTTCGACATCTAGCTGTGAGCCGGTACATAGTTTTTGGCGATCTTTAGCTGCTTTTTCTGGTGGATCTTGAGGTGCAGACCTGCGGCAAGGGGAGGGTGAGCGTCCCTTTTGTTTTCCCTCCAGGTTGAATTGTTGTTATTGTCCTGTAAAACTATACAATTTACAATAACAATATTTCCCGCCGATACTGCCTGTGCTTGCACTCTTATTGCTACGACTAAACAGCTGTTCGTAGTGCTGGACAACGTCGAGGGATAACAGCGACTTAGCAGTCTTACTGGCTACATCTATCAGCTGATTAGCCAATACACCCACCCGCATCGTGTTCTGAGCAACGGGTTCTGTGTTGCATACTTTCGGGAGATACAAATTTTACCTGCCTACTTCCAGGGTAAAATTATTTGAACAGTAGCCAGTATTCTCAGCCGCGGGACAGCCGTCTCGGATCATGGAGGAGGAAGAAAAGCGGGCCTTTGAGCGTCGCTCAACGTTGCCGCGGACGCCGACAACTCCACAACAAGTTCTTGCGAGTCCAACAAGCTCTCCAGAAAAGCAAGCGGATATGTTCCCAACGACATTGAGGGCCACGTTGGGCCAAATGGGCTCGGTTCTTGAAGGTCTTACTGTATGGTTTAACAGCCAGCGGTATATAACCACAATAAGGCGGGATGAAATTATGCAGCTGAGTTGTCTCCAAAAGCTTGCTGTTGAGCTTTGTAGCTCGGAATTGGTGAGCACAGGAGTGCAAACGACGCCAACGGTCATTAGACCTAATATCGAAGCGGAGAAACCCGAGAAAACTAAGCAGGGCGTATCATTCAACAATGCGACGGTGGCCAGTGGCAGAGGCAATGATACACCGAAACGGCAGAGAGACCCAGCCTGGGAACAGCGCAGAACGCCTCCCAAAAAGAGTAAACGGCAAATCAAGCAACATCAGGCAGAAGTTATCCCGCAAAATTCCGGTGCAAAGCCAGTAACGCAAGGAGTGTCTTCAAACGCGGGAGAGAAATGGACCTTGGTCAATAAGCGGCAAAAACAAAGAGACCGTATTCGCACTGATGCCATAGCGGTGTCGGGTGTGGGTACATGCTCCTACTCGGACATTTTAAAAATGGTCAAAAGCGATCCATCGCTAAAACATCTGAGCAACGATGTACGTAGCATCAGGAAAGCTGCGAACGGCGATCTTCTACTCAGGCTGGATAGAAAGCCAACGCACAACTCAGATGAGCTGAAAGAAGCAGTAAGTAAGGCTTTGGGCAGTTGTGCAGTAGTAAAGAAGCTAACGGAGACGGCGCAAGTGGAGATTCGCGACTTGGACGAGCTGGTCACCAAAGAAGAAATTGCTGAGGCAATCAAACTGGCGCTGGAGGACCCATCGCTGAGTAGCGAGGTGGTTAAATCGTTGAGGACTTTGAAGGACGGCCAACAAGTGGCGACATTGATCCTGCCAGCTGCAAAGGCGAAGACGTTGGTAAACATAAAGAAAATTCGAATTGGATGGGTGATCTGCCGTATACGCGAAATATTGCAGCCAAAACGCTGCTATAGATGCCTGGGGTACGGCCACATGGCAGCGAAATGCACCAGTGCTGAGGATTTGAAGGACGTATGCTACAAATGCGGAGAGCATGGCCACCTGGCCAGAACCTGTAGCAAACCATTCAAATGCAGGTTATGTGCACGTATTGGGGAAAACCCTACAGACCACGCAGCGGGCAGCTTCCGTTGCCCAGCCTATCGGGAAGCTGTAAGTAATATGAAATGTTAAGGTTGCTCCAAATCAACCTTAATCACTGTATCGACGCCCAAGCGCTTTTGGAGCAGTCTACGAGAGATGCGTGCACAAACATTGCCATTATCAGCGAGCCACATCACCGTATGTCAATCTGCCCGAGGACGTGGGCTGCCGACACAAGTGGTAAAGCGGTGCTGTGGGCATGTGGAGCCCCATCCACTTTACTAGCAGAGACCAAATCTTTTCAAGGCTTTGTTCGCGCGAAAGTGGCTGACACATGGCTCTACAGCTGCTACTTGGCTCCTAGCCTTCAGCTGAGTGTTTTTGTAGCCATTCTGGAGGAGCTCGTTGAGGATGCCAGAGGACGAAAAGTTGTCATTGCAGGAGACTTCAATGCATGGGCCACAGAGTGGGGCAGTCCGGCCACAAATGCCAGGGGTCGAGCGCTTCTCGAAACACTTGCTTCGCTGGATTTAGTGCTTCTAAATACGGGCTCACAGCACACCTTTAGTAGAGCTGGGACCGGGTCAATCGTGGATTTAACCTTCGCCAATGCATCCACATCAGTTGGTGCAACTTGGCAAATCAGCGACGTCTACAATGCAAGCGACCATGTCACGATTCTGATAAGCATTGGAAACAACGAACGGACAACGACTAACATAGCGCCTCACCAGACAGCTTATCGCGTTGAGCAGTTTAATAGGCAAGCCTTTTCTGCAGCGCTTCAATCGCTTAGCACTAATGGAAACGCCGAGAGCAGAGCATGCCAAATGACAAGCGCCCTAACCCAAGCTTGCGACGTGAGTATGCCGAAAAGGAAACTATACAGACGTCATCACGAGCCGACTTTTTGGTGGAATGATCGCATCGCCAATGCCCGCCATGCCTGCCTGCAGGCAAGAAGACGCTACCAGCGCTCTCGGGGTAGGCCTGGCTTCAACTGTAGACAAGAGGAGTTCAGATCCGCGAGAAAGGCACTGAAGCGTGAAATAAGAGTCAGTAAAAGGGAGTGTTTTCTTCGACTCTGTGATTCTGCTGAGAACGATCCCTGGGGCAGAGCCTACAAAATAGTAGTCAAAGCAATCTACGCCGGCAAGCAGCACGCACCGACAAGTGCAACCGAGTTGAAGCTGATCGTGGAGACTTTATTCCCAAACAACGCATCGCAGCTTATTGACGAGAGCCCTCCAAGTCGGAGTACGGTCGTTTTATCTTACCCAAACATGGTCACGGAAGACGAAATTCTGGAGGTGGCTAGAAGTCTCAAAGCCAGCAAAGCCCCTGGCCCAGACAACATACCCAATCGCGCAATCAAAACAGCCCTCGCCCTATACCCCAGCGTTTTCGTGGAGCTCTTCAACACGTGCCTCATTGAAGGAATCTTTCCATCAATATGGAAGCTCCAGACATTGGTGCTGCTGCCAAAGCCAGGTAAGCCACCAAACGAGCCATCGTCATTCAGGCCAATTTGTCTGCTCAACACTCTCGGGAAGATTTTGGAAAAGCTGATCTCCACCAGACTGGAATTATCGATTGCGGAAGGAGGCGGACTATCTACAAATCAATTTGGTTTTAGGAAAGCAAGGTCCACCATAGACGCCATAGGCATGGTGACCAACATTGCTTCGCAAGCTATACAAGGCACAAGATGGCAGGGTGGCTCGAAAAAGTATTGTTTAGTCGCTACACTGGATGTAAGAAATGCCTTCAATACTGCCAGATGGGACAGAATACTACAGGCACTGGCCGATTATTGTGTCCCTGATTACCTCCTGAAGGTAATAAAAAGCTATTTTTGTGGACGAGTGCTTCAGTACTTCACTGCTGATGGGAAGAAAACACACCAAGTCTCTGCCGGAGTTCCTCAGGGATCTGTCTTGGGACCTCTTCTTTGGAACGCCATGTACGACGGAGTTTTGCGGCTAGCGCTTCCCCCTGGTGCGGATCTCGTTGGATTTGCTGATGATGTAGCGATAGTGGTGGTTGGCAAGGAGTTACGCTGGACTGAGCAGACATGTAGCTCTGGCATAGCACGCGTCCAACGCTGGCTGTCTTCAGCTGGTCTTCAACTAGCAACACACAAAACCGAAGCCGTCCTCATCAGCAGCCGGAAACAGGTGGAGACTGCACACATAACAGTCGGCGACACAACAATATCCTCGAAGCGCTCCATAAAATACCTTGGGGTTATGCTAGACACAAGGATGTCCTTCAGGGAGCATCTGGAATACATCCACACTAAGGCTGCAGCATCCAACCGGGCACTATCACGGATTATGCTCAATACTCGCGGACCTAAGCAGCAACGTCGATTATTGCTCATGAGCGTAGCCAAGGCCACAATTCTTTACGCGGCACCCATTTGGTCTAAGGCAATGGCGGTGCCAACCTACAGTCGTGGGATATGCTCAACCTATCGGCTAAGCGCCATCCGTGTGTGCTGCGCGTTCCGCACTATTTCTGACGACGCCGCGCTAGTAATTGCAGGAATGGTACCGATTGACGTGCTGGCCAGCGAAGCAGACACTATATACAAGGCTGTAAAAGAAAACTCTACCAACGGGCCTTCCCTAAACACCATACGCGATGAAGCCAGACAGCGTTCCATCGACCGCTGGCAAACCCGCTGGGATCGTTCCCTGAAGGGACGCTGGACACACCGATTGATACCCAATCTCGCAGCCTGGCTGAATAGAAGTCACGGAGAGGTAAACTTTTACATCACGCAAATCCTCTCAGGTCACGGGTGCTTCCGCAACTACCTCAAGAGGTTCGGCCACGATGTTTCCGACGAGTGCCCTTCGTGTGGGCGAGGTACAGTGGAGGATGCAAATCACGTAGTGTTTAAATGCCCTAGATTCGCTCAACACAGGAATCGGCTGGATGAAGTAATGGGTGGCCCCATCACCGAGGACACCTTCATAAACGCAATGCTGGAATCGCCCATTAAATGGGAAGCAGCCAGCACTTTTGCAGCAGCGCTCATGACGGAGCTGAGAAGGGAGGAGCGCAACCGAAGGGGCTCATAAGTTAGCTATAGGCGTCACCGAGGGACCTACGAAGCAATGCCTTGCGGTCGTACCGTGGGCACCTGGTGTCACCTATAGTCTTTGTTTGTTGTTGTATTATTTCTTAAGTTAGCTAGTCAATAAATGGAATATAAAAAAAAAAAAACACATACACATACACATACCCATACACATACACATACACATACACATACACATACACATACACATACACATACACATACATACACATACACATACACATACACATACACATACACATACACATACACATACACATACACATACACATACACATACACATACACATACACATACACATACACATACACATACACATACACATACACATACACATACACATACACATACACATACACATACACATACACATACACATACACATACACATACACATACACATACACATACACATACACATACACATACACATACACATACACATACACATACACATACACATACACATACACATACACATACACATACACATACACATACACATACACATACACATACACATACACATACACATACACATACACATACACATACACATACACATACACATACACATACACATACACATACACATACACATACACAGTACAGTGGAGGACCCCCATCACGTGGTGTTTGAGTGCGCTAGGTTTGCGCATTTCAGGAGTAGATTGGAGGAGGCTATGGGCGGCCCCATCACCGAGCTTAACCTAGTAAGCGGAATGCTGGAATCGCTCAGCAAATGGGAGGCAGCCAGCACCTTTGCAGCAGCGCTCATGACGGAGCTGAGAAGGGAGGAGCGCAGCAGAAGGAGCTCATAAAATAGCTAAAGGTGACACCAAGGGACCTACGAAGCATTGCCTCGCGGCCGTACCGTGGGCACCCAGTGCCACCTATAGTTTTTTGCTTCTTGTTTGTTATTGTTATAAGTACTATGTAGTATAAGTTTTGCAATAAATGGAATATAAAAAAAATAAAAATAAAACACATACACATACACATACACATACACATACACATACACATACACATACACATACACATACACATACACATACACATACACATACACATACACATACACATACACATACACATACACATACACATACACATACACATACACATACACATACACATACACATACACATACACATACACATACACATACACATACACATACACATACACATACACATACACATACACATACACATACACATACACATACACATACACATACACATACACATACACATACACATACACATACACATACACATACACATACACATACACATACACATACACATACACATACACATACACATACACATACACATACACATACACATACACATACACATACACATACACATACACATACACATACACATACAGTGTGAACTTAAATCACTGTATAGCTGCCCAAGCTCTACTGGAGCAGACCGTAAGGGAGAGGCGCATTAATGTTGCCATAATCAGCGAACCACATCACCGCGAAACATTCTGCCCTAGATCCTGGATTTGTGACAGGAGTGGGAAAGCTGCAATCTGGCTATGCGGTACCCAAACGTCACCGCTATCCGACACGAGATGTTTCGACGGCTTTGTACGCGCAAAAATGGCTGACATGTGGTTGTACAGCTGTTACCTCGCACCGAGTTTGCAGCTGAGTAATTTTACAGCCACCCTAGAAGAACTGGCGGAGGATGCCAGAGGTCGTAACGGAGTAGTTGTGGCAGGAGACTTCAATTCCTGGGCCATGGAGTGGGGCAGTCTAACGACCAATGCCAGGGGTCGAGTCCTGCTTGAGGTGTTTGCGTCCCTAGACCTGGTTCTGCTCAACACTGGATCGCAGAATACTTTTAACAGAGGTGGCATCGGGTCGATTGTAGATCTTACTTTCGCAAGCCCGTCCCTTGCAGTTGGCGCTAGATGGCTCATCAGCGATACCTACACAGCCAGTGACCACGACGCCATTCTGGTCACTTTTGGAGCCGATGCTGGAGGTGCAGAAAGCAGAACGATATACCCAAAATCATACCAGACCAGAAAGTTTAACAGGCAAACTTTCTCTGCGTCAATTCAGCTGCTTACGACCGGAAGTGCTGAGAACAGGGCCCAACAAATGGAGACTGCATTAACACGAGCTTGCGACAGCAGCATGCCGAGAAGAGCCCCGTATAAACGATCACACGCACCAACGTTTTGGTGGAATGAGGACATTGCAAGTGCCCGTCAGGCTTGTCTGCAAGCGAGAAGACGTTACCAACGTGCTCGAGGGAGACCTGAGTTCAGAACGAGACAGTTGGAGTATAAATCTGCCAGAAGAACCCTGAAGTGCCAAATCCGTGCCAGCAAACGTGAGTGTTTCCTTAGACTTTGCGATTCTGCTGAACATGACCCATGGGGCAGGGCCTATAAGACAGTGGTTAAGTCCATATATGCCGGGAAGCAAATTGCACCAACCAGCGCTGCTGAATTGAAGCGTATAGTGGAAACACTTTTTCCTGCTAGACCTCCTCTTCAGTTTGAAGAAGAAGCAGGGCCATCACCCATAGAAGCCGTTACTGTGGACGAGATACTAACGGCAGCCAGAAGCCTGAAGTCCAACAAAGCTCCTGGCCCCGATGGTATTCCAAACGCTGCAATTAAAGTGGCTCTCTGCCTACAGCCCAATAACTTCGTGCAGCTATTCAACGCGTGTCTCGAGGAGAAGACTTTCCCTTCAACATGGAAGCTACAGTCCCTGGTGTTACTTCCGAAGCCTGGAAAGCCTTTAGATGATCCAGCATCGTATAGGCCAATATGCCTCTTGAACACTTTGGGGAAAGTTTTGGAGAAGCTGATTTGTTCAAGGTTGGAAGCAGCAGTCGACAGAGCAGGCGGACTGTCACCAAATCAGTTTGGCTTTAGGAAGGCGAGGTCGACCATGGACGCCATAAGTATGGTGACCAACATAGCGTCACGTGCTATTCAAGGCTCGAGATGGCGGGGAGGCTCAAAGCAATATTGTTTGGTGACCACCCTGGATGTGAAGAACGCTTTTAACACGGCAAGATGGGAAAAGGTTCTGGACGCGCTAGATAATTTCCAAGTTCCCGAGTACCTCAGAGGCATAATTAGAAGCTACTTCCGAGGGAGAGTGCTGCAATATTTCACCTCAGACGGGCTAAAAACACACGAGGTGTCTGCCGGCGTCCCGCAGGGATCTGTCATGGGTCCACTACTATGGAACCTGATGTATGACGGAGTTTTGCGCCTCGAAGTCCCAACAGGTACAAGCATTGTTGGCTTCGCTGACGACGTGGCCATCGTGGTTGTTGGGAAGGATCTCAGAGCCACCGAAGGAGTCTGTAATGCCTGCATTGCTAGAGTAAGTCGGTGGTTGTCTTCAGCAGGCTTAGATCTGGCAGCGCATAAGACGGAGGCTGTTCTCATCAGCAGTAGGAAAAAGGTGGAGGTGGCTCAAATAGCCGTCGGCAGCACCACAATAACATCCAAGCGTGCGATAAAATACCTGGGGGTCATGATCGACACAAGGCTGACGTTCCGAGAACATTTGGAATATGTTCACCAAAAGGTTTCCGACTCAAACCGGGCGCTCTCACGTATCATGCCAAATACCCGAGGACCAAAACAAGAAAGACGCAAGCTCATTATGAGTGTAGCCAAAGCCATAATCCTGTACGCTGCGCCCATCTGGGCAAGTGCAATGAATGTGCCCAGCTACAGTCGAGGAATTTGCGCGACTTATCGGCTAAGCGCTATCAGGGTTTGCTGCGCGTTTCGCACCATATCGGACGAAGCTGCTTTGGTAATCGGAGGTATGGTACCCATAACCGAGCTAGTCAGCGAGACGGCCAACATCTCCCGATCACTGCAGGAAAACGACGCAGACGCGCTTTCAGTACGAGCATTACGTTTCGATGCCAGACAAAGTTCGATTGAACGATGGCAAACGCGATGGGATAGCTCTCCAAAAGGCCGCTGGACACATAGGCTAATTCCTAACCTGGCAACTTGGATAAACCGAAAGCACGGCGAGGTCAATTTTTACCTGACACAGATTTTATCTGGGCATGGTTGTTTCCGGAGCTATCTTAAGCGGTTTGGCCACGACACCACAGACGAGTGCCCATCATGCAGAGATGGTATAATCGAGGATGTGCAGCATGTCGTCTTCCACTGTAGGAGGTTCTCCACACACAGGCAGCGGCTAGAGGACGCGATGGGTGGCACCGTTACAGAATCCAATCTGGTGGACAATATGTTGGAATCGGCCCAAAAATGGGAGGCTGTTTGCACCTTTGCTGCCACAGTCATGACCGAGTTAAGACAGGAGGAGCGCACCAGAAGAGGAGGCCACTAAAAAACTATAGATGACACTATCGTGCCTGCGAAGCATTGCCTTGCGGCCGTACCGGAGGCACCCAGTGCCATCTAAAGTCATAGCTAGTTAAGTTATTGCTTAGTCTTTAAATTGTTATAAAACTGAATAAAAAAAAAAAAAAAAAACATACACATACACATACACATACACATACACATACACATACACATACACATACACATACACATACACATACACATACACATACACATACACATACACATACACATACACATACACATACACATACACATACACATACACATACACATACACATACACATACACATACACATACACATACACATACACATACACATACACATACACATACACATACACATACACATACACATACACACATACACATACACATACACATACACATACACATACACATACACATACACATACACATACACATACACATACACATACACATACACATACACATACACATACACATACACATACACATACACATACACATACACATACACATACACATACACATACACATACACATACACATACACATACACATACACATACACATACACATACACATACACATACACATACACATACACATACACATACACATACACATACACATACACATACACATACACATACACATACACATACACATACACATACACATACACATACACATCACACATACACATACACATACACATACACATACACATACACATACACATACACATACACATACACATACACATACACATACACATACACATACACATACACATACACATACACATACACATACACATACACATACACATACACATACACATACACATACACATACACATACACATACACATACACATACACATACACATACACATACACATACACATACACATACACATACACATACACATACACATACACATACACATACACATACACATACACATACACATGTTTTTGATTCCATCCCTTTTTTGCACACGTATTTGCAAATATATCCCGCCGATATTTAAGTTGCATTACTATTGCTGCAAAGCTCACAGCTGTTAGCAGTACTGCAAAACGCATTAATCACCCAGAGCTGCATTCAGCTGCAGTCAGCTGGTGTGACGTCACAATTGGGCTGACGTCACAATTGGGCTGCTGGCCGCCCGAAGAAGAGAAGAAAGCATTGCATACCCTAGGGAGCGGTTGGACTGTACTGCATAAGTTACGGTCGAACTTTTGCTGCATGCTGGTAAACTGTGCAAAAAGAGCTAAAGTCACGGAACAGACTAACTCCAACCCCTTACGCCTCAGGCGGTGCTCACACAAGGGGCTCTGGGGGACCGAGGCGGGGCGGTATAGCCCCCACCGGTCAAAAGTCGAGGGAAATCTCTGGCCACCGCTGGATTGCACAGTAGACCAAGCATTTCGTGTTTTGTTTAAACAGGGTGTTCAAATAATATGGGCAATGGAGATGATGCTCTGCGGGCTGAGGCAGAGCTTCTATCAAACTTCCATCTGCGCCCGAAGATGACTAGAACGCCATCAAGTGGTGCGCCGGCGTCAGCGCCGCCTTCTGTAGCTGTTTCTGTGTTTCACTTTGGCCAAGAGGACAGCCAAGAAACTCCGAAAAGGAGCAGGGATGTGCGCAGCCCAGAAATCTCTCCGGAAGCTGCCTAAAAGAAACCCAAAACCCAGAGGAGCCTCATCGATGTCTCGAAGGAGCTAGGAGGGCTCATTGACTATTTGGTCAAAAACTTCAGACCAAAGGCGGTTCGCCATATTACTCAAGCGAACAGAGACTCTTTTGTTCGTATGAAAGAGCTACAAGCTGAGCTGAGCTCTAGGCTCGCCGAGAGGCAGCCAGTTCCGTCAGAGCAAACCGTCCCTCAGGCCGAGGCGGTTACAAAGCAAACCCGTAGGAGTCCAAGCGATGTAGCAACGCAGACGTCGCCGAAAAATAAGTTTGCGAGTAACATCGGTAGAAATACTTGCGATGCGCTAACTCAAACGTCACCCCCAGCAAAACGCGGACCAGCCACTCCAGCAAAATCCCGTCAAAACACCAGAGCAGAAATCCCTCAGCTAATTTCCAAACCGGCAGCATCGGGTACCAAACCGGCAGCATCGGGTACAAAACCGGTAGTAGCGGGCACCAAACCGGCAGCATTGGGTACCAAACCCAAAAACGGCTCAAGCGCAGCTCCTGAGAGTAGCGATTCGCATCCCACGCAAAAATCGCATACGAGAAGAACACGGGCGGATGTTATTATTATCCAACCGGAAGCGGGCAGCACATACAGCGACATTCTGCGTCTGGTCACCAGGAGCAAGGACAGCAAGCTCCAGAAGGTTGGCGAAAATGTCAGGCGTGTTAGAAAAACAGCAGGCGATGGCTTGGTGCTTGAATTGGAGCGAAAGTGTAAGGATGTTTTGGACCAGATGAAAGCGGACATTGGAAACGCGCTGGGCCAGCAGGCTAAGATCAGGTCTGTTGTCCAAGAAACATCTCTGGAGATCAGGGACATCGATTGTCTGGCTACCAAGCAGGATATAATCGCTGCCCTAGTTCCATTTACGGAAACGCCGATGGAGGAGAATATCGTGAGGACGCTGAGAGCGGGCTACGAAGGCATGCAAACTGCCGTTGTTAGCCTTCCCGTAGCGATGGCAAATCGTGTTCTGGCTGAAGGAAAGCTAAAGATTGGCTGGACAAGGTGCAGGGTAAGAGAGCGACCGCATAGAAGAAGATGTTACAGATGCCTGGAATTTGGGCACATCTCAAGCACTTGCAAGAGCACGTTTGACCGGTCAGGCTGTTGCCTTAGGTGTGGTGGTGTAGGTCACAAGGCAGTGGACTGCACAAATGACGCTAACTGTTTCATCTGTTCTACGGCTGGAAAAGCCGACACAAGCCACCATGCTGGCAGCAGGAGATGTCCATTAGGGGTCACCAGTACTACACAGTCGGCGTCAAAATGAGTGTTAAGCTGCTCCAGCTGAATCTAAACCACTGTTCTGCTGCCCAAGATCTACTGAAGCAATCAGTTCGAGAGCTTTCTGTGGATGTTACAATACTCAGCGAGCCATACAAACAGATTGAGAGCCCGAACTACGCTACAGACCTAAACGGCAAAGCTTCTATTTGGGTCTGTGGTCCCCGGAATTACCATCTCGAGTCCCTCCGCCCAGCGCGAGGCTTTGTACGAGCCAAGGTTGGAGATTACTGGCTGTACAGCGTCTATTTGGCACCCAGCATCAATCTGGCGGACTACGTGTCCTCTTTGGACGAGCTGGTTGAGGACACGAGGGGCAAAACGCAAGTAGTCATTGCCGGTGACTTCAATGCCTGGGCTGTGGAATGGGGTAGCGACTCAACAAACGCAAGAGGCAGGGCTGTGCTTGAAGCTTTTGCATCTCTGGATGTGGCGTTATTAAACAGTGGCACTCAAAACACATTTAGCAGAGCCGGAGTGGGATCCATTATTGACCTTTCGTTTGTCAGCTCCTCGCTTTGGGGACAAACAAAATGGGCCATCAGCGATATATATACCGCAAGCGATCACGTCGCGATCGTTTTTGACCTCCACAGACGAGACTTGCCTGCAGGAAACCAGATGCAACCTCAAAAGGCGTACAAGGCGAACACGCTCAATGCTGCGGCCTTTGCTGAGTCTTTCAATGCGTCGAGCCATTCTCCCAGCATCGGCAGAAATGCTGAACACAGCGCTGCACTTTTGATGCAGGCCATGGAAAGAGCCTGCGACGCCAGTATGGTTCAAAGAAAGGGGTACAGACGACACCACGAGCCGGTTTATTGGTGGACGGCGGGAATTGCAGAGGCTAGGCGCAGATGCATAACTGCCAGAAGGATGCTGCAGCGCTCCAGGGGAAGACCTGACTTTGAGTCAAAAAGGCTGGAGTATGGTGAAATGAGGAGAGCATTGAAGAATGCCATAAAGCGGAGCAAAAAGGAGCGTTTTTTGGAACTTTGCGACGAAGCTGATAAAGATGTTTGGGGGCTTGCCTACAAAATTGCACTAAAGAAATTTAAAACATTGAAGTCCACGGCTACCATGGAGGAGTCAAAAATGCTAGGTATAGTCGAAGCGCTGTTCCCAGGCACCTCGCATATACAAGTGGAAGAGACTGCACCCGTGCAGCACGAAGCCCCTGAAGTGACAGTAGAGGAAACTCTGAAAGCTGCGAGTATCATCCGGGACTCGAAGGCACCGGGCCCAGATGCAATTCCGAACAGAGCGCTGAAACTGGCAATGACACTACGCCCAGAACTTTTTTGCAAGGTGTTTGGCAACTGCATCAGGCAAGCAGTTTTTCCAGGCCAATGGAAAGTACAAAACCTGGTACTTATCCCAAAACCAAATAAGCCGCTCGAGATGCCCTCATCGTACAGGCCGATATGCCTAATAGACACAGTTGGGAAAGTACTGGAGAGAATAATCTGCAACAGGCTGGAGAATTCCATTCGGCAGGCAGGAGATCTTTCGCCAATGCAGTTTGGTTTTCGGAAAGCAAAATCAACTATAGACGCTATCAAGCAGGTCACAGATCTGGCTGGGAGAGCGATTGAAGGCAGCAGATGGCGCGGGGGAACCAAGGAGTACTGCATTGTCATGACGCTGGATATCAAAAATGCCTTTAATTCAGCAAAGTGGGATTGCATCCTTGAGTCATTAAGACGATTTAATACGCCGAGCTACCTTTTGAGCATCATAAAGGATTATTTTAGAAATCGAATTCTTAAATACGACACGGCTGCAGGAAAACGTGCATTCATGGTGACAGGAGGAGTACCACAAGGCTCCGTACTTGGCCCACTGCTATGGAATGTCATGTACGACGGCATACTTCGACTCCAGCTGCCAGAGAGAGCAACAATAGTGGGCTTTGCAGACGACGTTGCGCTCGTTGTGGTTGCAAAGCACCTCAGCGAGGCAGAGCTGCTATGCAGCGCATCGGCAGCAGCAATCAAGGACTGGTTGATCTCAGTGGGCCTGCAACTTGCCGACCAAAAAACTGAAGCGGTATTAATCAGCAGCCGTAAGATCGTCGAGGTGGCACACATACGCATGGACGGGATGACCATCACATCTTCCAGGGCCATTCGCTATCTTGGGGTGTGGATAGACACGAGACTCAGTTACAGAGAGCATCTAGAACAAGTCGGGAAAAAAGCGGCAGTCATTGGTCAGGCACTAAACCGCATTATGCTCAACACACGAGGGCCTAAGCAGAGCCGCAGGCTGCTGCTCCTAAACGTAGTTAAGGCAACAATGCTATATGGCGCCCCGGTTTGGGCAAATGCGATGGAAGTCAAGACGTACAGGAAAGGACTGCAGTCAACGTACAGGCTCGGAGCACTCCGCGTATGTAGCGGTTTTCGGACTGTGTCCGGGGATGCGGCGCTCGTCATGGCAAGTATGGTGCCACTTGACCTTCTGGCCAAGGAGAGAGCAAATGTCTACACGGAGAAGCTCAGTGGCGTCTCTACAGAGCATCACCAAATTGCAAGAGCGGCGAGAGTAGAGAGTCTGAGGAAGTGGCAAGCTAGGTGGGACGCATCTGAAAAGGGCCGGTGGACGCACCGCCTCATCCCGAACCTGGCTACATGGATAAACCGGAAATTTGGCTTCGTCAATTTCCACCTGACTCAGCTCCTGAGCGGCCATGGGTGCTTCAAGGGCTATCTCCACAGATTTAGGCATGAAGACGACCCCTACTGCCTATGGTGTTACCCAGTGGTGGAGGAAACCGCCGAGCACATCCTGGTGGAGTGCAGAAGATTCACCAGCGAAAGAAGCGAACTTCAACGCGTCTTGGGAACTTGCGTCACAGCGGAGAACTTTGTGAGCCTTATGTTACAGAGGGAGGAGTGCTGGTCAGCGGCCTGCACATTCGCCACGAAAGTGTCAACAACGCTTCGACATTTAGAGAGGGAGCGCAGGCGGAACGAAGGAGGGGCAAACTAAGCCCGCCCAGGATCGAGCGAAGCAATGCCTCGCGGTAGTACCGCTTGATCTTCTGGGCCCATCTCTATCTCTATCTACCCTTTATGCCTTATGCAAATTCCTCATACATTCCTTCTAACTTTATGTATATATTTTCGTTACTCCTTTAATAAAAGAATTAAAAAAAAAAAAATACATACACATACACATACACATACACATACACATACACATACACATACACATACACATACACATACACATACACATACACATACACATACACATACACATACACATACACATACACATACACATACACATACACATACACATACACATACACATACACATACACATACACATACACATACACATACACATACACATACACATACACATACACATACACATACACATACACATACACATACACATACACATACACATACACTTACACATACACATACACATACACATACACATACACATACACATACACATACACATACACATACACATACACATACACATACACATACACATACACATACACATACACATACACATACACATACACATACACATACACATACACATACACATACACATACACATACACATACACATACACATACACATACACATACACATACACATACACATACACATACACATACACATACACATACACATACACATACACATACACATACACATACACATACACATACACATACACATACACACTACACATACACATACACATACACATACACATACACATACACATACACATACACATACACATACACATACACATACACATACACATACACATACACATACACATACACATACACATACACATACACATACACATACACATACACATACACATACACATACACATACACATACACATACACATACACATACACATACACATACACATACACATACACATACACATACACATACACATACACATACACATACACATACACATACACATACACATACACATACACATACACATACACATACACATACACATACACATAAAACACAAAAATTAACCTTAACCATTGCGTAGCTGCTCAAGCTTTACTGGAGCAAACAATCAGGGAGCAACGCATCCACGCTGCCATTATTAGCGAACCTCACCACCAAGAGTCCAGCAGCACATCATCTTGGGTGGCCGACTCCAGCAGGAAAGCTGCCATATGGTCATGTGGTGTCCCATTTACACCGCTGACCGACGTTAAGCAAGCCAACGGATTCGTAAGAGCAAGAATGGGTCAGACCTGGCTATACAGTTGCTATTTGGCACCCAGTTTGCGACTGAGCGAATTCTCAATCATTCTAGAGGAGCTCGTGGAAGACGCCAGAGGACGCAACGGAGTAGTCATTGCAGGCGATTTTAATGCATGGGCAGAAGAATGGGGCAGCGTCACGACAAATGCCAAAGGTCGTACTCTGCTTGAGATCTTTGCCTCAATCGACTTAGCTCTGTTAAACAACAGTACTCAACATACTTTTAGCAGAGCTGGCATTGGTTCCATAGTGGATTTAACATTCACAAGTGAGTCGCTTTTCAACGAGGCACATTGGAAAATAAGCGATGTCTACACGGCAAGTGACCATGTTGCTATTTTATGCGTGATTCGCGACCGTCCACATAGCAGGGAAGGCACCGCTCCTTTGTCCAAAGCCTACAGAACGGAGACTCTGAATAGCCAGGCTTTCAGCTCAGCCATTCAATCGCTCTCTATTACTGGGAACGCAGAATCCGGTGCTAGTCAGCTTGCAGCACAGCTGTCACAAGCCTGTGATAGGAGTATGGCACAACGGAGACCATATGGACGACACCACGTGCCTACTTACTGGTGGAACGAGAGCATTGCCAATGCCAGGCAGGCTTGCATGCAGGCCAGAAGACGCTACTCACGATCACGCGGACGGCAAAACTACGAGGAGAGTCAGTTGGCATACAGAACAGCAAGGTACCATTTAAAAGCCGAGATTCGAAGAAGCAAGCGAGACTGTTTTTTGGAGCTGTGCGACTCTGCAGAGTATGATCCATGGGGCAAAGCCTACAAAACTGTAGTCAAACGCATAAACGCTGGCAATCAGGACACACCTACGAATGCGCTGGAATTAAAGACGATAGTGGAAACTCTTTTTCCCAGTTCACCCAGCAGTACGGTCAGCATAACTCCAGTTCCGCAGTCACATCCCATTGAGATTGTAACGGTAGATGAGGTTTTGAGGTTATCAAGAAACCTAAAGCCCAGGAAGGCCCCAGGACCAGACGGCATCCCGAATCGTGCTTTGAAGTTAGCTCTCTCACTTCACCCGGCTGTTTTCGCCGAGCTATTCAACTTGTGCCTACAGGAACACACCTTCCCATCAATCTGGAAGATGCAAACTTTGGTGCTGCTTCCGAAGCCTGGTAAGCCCCCAGGAATCCCGTCCTCCTACAGGCCAATCTGCCTCCTCGATACTGCTGGCAAAGTATTTGAGAAGCTGATCTGCTCCAGGTTGGAAACTGCGATTAACAGATCAGGTGGCCTCTCGCACAAATATGGCTTTCGCAAACAAGTCGACGCTGGACGCGCTGAGCTTGATTGTCGACATAGCCACCAAGGCAATTCAAGGCTCGAGATGGGAAGGAGGAGCTAAAAAGTACTGTCTCGTAGTGACGTTGGACGTAAGAAATGCTTTTAACACCGCCAAGTGGGATACCATATTGAATGCACTGGCAGAATTCAATGTTCCGAAATATCTTCTAGAGACAATACGGAGCTACTTTTCGGGAAGGCTTCTGAAATACTCCACAACGGAAGGATTCGTCTCGCACCAAGTTTCTGCTGGTGTTCCGCAGGGCTCGGTCCTTGGGCCGCTCCTCTGGAACATTATGTATGATGGAGTACTGCGCCTGACTTTACCTGAAGGTGCGCATATAATCGGCTTTGCAGACGACGTGGCCATTGCTGTTGTTGGCAAAGAGCTCAAAGCGACCGAGGAGGCATGCAATCTGAGCATTCGCCGCGTCCACCAATGGCTGGAATCGGCAGGGCTGGAATTGGCGGCACACAAAACCGAAGCTGTTTTGATCAGCAGTCGCAAAAAGGTTGAAACTGCGCATGTTTTAGTGGACAACAGCACGATCGAGTCGAAGAGAGCAATAAAGTATCTCGGAGTCATGCTAGACACGAGAATGTGCTTTCGTGAACATCTAGAGTACGTGCACAAGAAGGCGGCAGAATCAACCAGGGCGCTCTCCCGAATTATGCTGAACACCAGAGGACCAAAGCAACAGCGGCGCAAACTTCTTATGAGCGTGACCAGGGCTATTATCCTGTACGCGGCACCTGTGTGGTGCAGAGCAGTGTCTGTGCCTAGCTACTGCCGAGGAGTCTGCTCAACTTACAGATTAAGTGCCATCCGTGTGAGTTGCGCCTTCAGGACGATTTCAGACGACGCAGCGCTGGTTATTGCTGGAATGATACCGATCACGGAGCTCATCCTCGAATCGGAGGCCATCAACGGAGCAGAAGGAGCGTCTATATCAGACCAACGCTTAGCAGCCAGACAAAGTAGCATCACTCGGTGGCAAGACCGATGGGACCGATCGCCAAAAGGTAGATGGACTCACCAACTAATTCCCAACCTTGCAACATGGGTTGGAAGAAAACATGGAGAAGTAAATTTTCACCTGACACAAATTTTATCTGGTCATGGATGCTTTAGGAGCTACTTAAAGCGCTTTGGCCATGAAAATTCGGACGAGTGCCCTCACTGCGGACGATCCACGGTGGAAGATGCTCACCATGTGGTCTTCAGTTGCATGCGTTTCAACAACGAAAGACTTGTTTTGGAGGAGGTTATGGGAAGGCCTATAACCACGGATAACCTGGTTCCGGGAATGCTGGAGTCGATCCATAAGTGGAACTCGGTCTGCTCTTTCGCTGCTAGGGTAATGACTGAGCTAAGACGAATCGAGCGTATTAGGAGAGCTGAATGAGCTATTGGAGGCAAAAGAGTTTGCGAAGCAATGCTTCACCGGCAGTACCGCAGGCAGCTGGCGCCTTCTTTTCTGATCTAAAGCTCCCACAAGACATTGAGCCTTATGTACTATATATGTTAATCAATTAAAATTATGTTAATACTAAGTAAGCAAATAA
>JAWNND010000503.1:600000-774886 GCA_035043265.1 Drosophila testacea | reverse complement strand
TACAGTATTTGACTTGGCCCATGTAATTGCATGTAAAATATTGGTTAATTCTTCTTTTACCAATTGTATTTTGTATTTAAGAATATTTGCTTTTTGGTTAACAATTTCTTCTGAACTTAAAGTTACTTTTAGTATTGCGTTAGTAACGTTTGTCAGTTGATTAATTTTTTCATTTATTATGCGGTTTATGACAACTTGTTTATTATTATTCTCTAGTTGATCATTTATTTTATTAATTATAACTTCATGATCGTGGTGGTCCGGAGCTCCTGCCAACCATTTCCACGCCGTACCTAAGGCTTCAATTGCTCTTTTGTTTTTGTTTGCGAGAGCTCAAAGGAGAGGTATGGGTATAATGGGTGAGATGGGTTGAGTGATTGAAGTGAATTTTCCAGTGATGAATAGATAGTTGCATACTTCTCTGAATCAAAAATGTGGATTATTTTAAAGGTGCGCTCCTGTTTAGCTGCTAGTCCAGTGTCGATTGAAATGACTTGTGAGTTTGAGTAGTCGAGGACTGTCGTTATCCCCAAGCATGTTGGCAAAATGATGCTGTAAATTAAATTCTAATATTATTTTTGTGTACTATTTTCCCTGACTGTGTTATGATGGTCTAGTTTCTATTTTCTGCTACTATTTTCTTTTTGAACCTGGGTGTCAGTTTTGAACCCAATCTTTTGTCGATTTCGACGAAAATTACCTCCCCTTGCTCGTAATTCTTTACCTCGTTCTTGCCTTTGTTGTTGTATTCTAAGTCAGCTTTTTGTTTTCGTGTGAGTTTGTCCACTATTTTTTTCCAATTCTCTTCTGCTTTATCCGGGTCGTTACAGGCTGCCATACCGAAGAATATGTCTCTTGGTTTTCTTCCGATTACAGTGTGAATGGACGAGTTATATTCTTGAACTGCTTTGAAAAGGACATCAGTAATATTCATGTCACTATTGTCTTTTCTGAGGCATGTCATAATTTCTGATAGGGTGGAGTGAAACCTTTCTATCTGGCCATTACTAGTTGAACTGTAATGGGGTGTGGTAAAGACTTGAATGCCTAATTGGTCTTGTAGAAGGAATTTAATTGATGCTGAGTTCAGAGCTCTTTCATTATCAATGACTATTATTTTTGGAATACCGAATGCTATTAAGGTTTCTCTCAGTGGAATTTTTATATCTTCTGCGGCTCTTGACTTTAAAATTTTTACTTGGGCATATTTTGAAAATTTATCGATGCTTGTTAATATAGTGTGTTTCTCGGTAATATAGATGTCGACATGGATGATTTCACCTGGGGATTGGGGAATCGGGGTTGGCTGAATTTCGGAATTTGGAGGGTGTCTGTCATATTTAGATTCCGTGCATGTTAAGCACGACTTCGCAATTTCTTTAGCTTTTTTATGTAGCTGTGGGAATAGTATTTTTCTAAGATTTGAGCTTTATTTTCTGAAGCATTCCTATGTGCTCGTCTGTGCTCGTGGGCTATTATTTCACTTTGTTTGTTAATGTCGTTAATGTCCTCTACTTGTCTTTTTGTGTACCTTATTTTATAAGATGAAAAATGGACTGGAAAAAATTCTTGAATTCGTCCCATAATGTGTTCTGGGGTACACAGACCATTAACTATTCTTGGAACGAGCCTTTCTTTAAAAATTTGAATTAATTCGGTTTCTTTGTAGCTTGGTCGAGTTACTATGTGTCTATGGTATGTTGGAAATGGTATTTCAAATCGGTAGTCCGGTTTTAATGGGTACTTCCATTGAAGGGATTAAATTGTGTGACGAACTTTCGTCACTCATTACTGTGGCCTCGGTACTGTTTAACTAGATAATTGGGTTTCTGGATAAAGCGTCTGCCACTACGTTGGAGGTACCTGGTTTGTATTTTAGTTCGCAATTAAATTCTTCTATAAAGGTGTTCCAACGTTTTAATTTAGCGTTATGGTTTTTGTTGCTTAAGGCGAAAGTAAGAGGTTGGTGGTCTGTAAAGATTACGACCTTGGCTCTACCGTATAGGTATGTTCGATAGCTCTGCAAAGCCCAAACGATTGCAAGCATCTCTTTCTCGTTTGTTGCGTAGTTTTCTTCTGTTTTTGACAGAGTGCGAGATATGAAGGTAATGGGTTTGCCCTCTTGTTCGAGAAAAGCTCCGATTGCAAAGCTTGAAGCGTCGGTTGTTAAGTGAAATTCTTTACTAAAGTTGGGGTATTTAAGAATAACGTCTGTTGAACTGAGTGTCTGTTTGATTTTATCGAAAGCCTCTATCACCTGCTTATTCATGCTTATTGGGACTTTGTCTGATATTCTGGTTGAGATTCGGCCGCCTTCGCCTCTCAATAGAGTGGTGAGCAGTTTCGCCAATTTTGCGTAGTCTCTTATGAATCTACGATAGTAACCTGAGAGACCTAAAAATGATCTCAGCTCTTTTAGAGATTGGGGAATGGGAAACTTTGAAATCGCTTGAACTTTTTGTGTATTGGTTTTTACGCCTTGATCTGAGATAGTGAATCCTAAAAAGTTGACTTCTTTTTTGAAAAATTCGCACTTGTCCATCTGTACTTTCATGTTTGCGTTTTGTAACGTCGTGAAGACTTGTTCCAAGTGATGAGCATGTTCGTTTTCGGTTTTTTGTTAAAAACGATAATGTCATCAATGTAGACATAGCAAATTTTTCCAACATGTTTCCTTAGAATATCACCTAGGGCTCTTTGGAAAATTGAGAGGGAGTTCTTGAGACCGAATGGTAGTCTTATGAATTCATATTTCTGCCATTGACTGCGAATGCCGTTTTTTCTATGTCTTGTCTTTTTAAAGGAATCTGATAGAAACCGCTTTTTAGGTCGAGGACCGTGAAAAATTTATTGTTTCCTAGTTGGGCTATGACTTCTCCTATTTCGGGCATAGGGTATCGATCGGGTATAGTTACTTAATTGAGCTTTCTGTAGTCAATAACTAGTCTATATTTCTTTTATCCTGAAGCATCGCTTTTTTGTTTGTACTACCCATACTGGTGCATTGTATGGCGATCTAGAAGGTCGTTTTATTCAGTCGTCTAACATTTCTGCGATTTGTTTCTCTACTTCTTGTTTGAGTGCGATAGGATACGGATAGTGTTTGGTGTAAACAGGTGTGTCTGAGGATGTTCGGATCTTGCTTACTACGTTTGTAACGTAGGTCAATATTTGATCTGGGTCGGCAAAAGATTCCTAAAGGTATTCGTTAGGGTGTCTATTGTTTTTTTGGCTATCGGACATGTGCTCGGTTATTACTTTTACATTGTTAATTGCCTGTGCAGACAATTGTTTGATTCGGAATCGTTTGCTTCCATTTACTACGAGAATGTCATTTCTAACATCGATTATTACGTTAAGTTGTTTCATAGTATCATTACCCAAGATGCCATGAAACGTTTTGAGAGTGAGTAGTTTGAAAAATCTGATTGGTGCTTCGTAGAGACTGAAAAGATTTAGAAAAACGTGGTGGATAATTGCTATTTTTCCGCCAATCGAAAAAGCGTAAAAATCTTCTTTGTTTACTTTTAGGTTTTCTACTAATAAGGGCTGTATGTAGTTTTGGTTGGATCGGGTATCAATGAGGAAGTTCAATACCTTGCCGTCCCTCGATCTACATTGGAAATAAGGCAACGAGGAACGATTTAGACTAAAAAATTAAGTTCGGCCTTGTCTGTTGTTTTGGTTGGGCTGTCGTTGTTCTGGAAGTTTTCGATTTCATATGGAATCTCGGGAATGCCTTGTTCTTCCATTTCAGTGAAGTAGTTTTGTTCGTCCATGTAGTGTGCATAGGCGTCGGTGTGTAAGCGTTAGCATATGCCTGAGAATAAGCACTAGCTTCGCCTTCAGCTTGATCGTCCGTGACCTGCCCTAATGTTTTTCCCGTATTAATGTGAAATTGTCTCTGTAATTTTTTTGGAATTTGATCTGCCCTTGAAGATAAGGGTCTTTTTCCGGTTATTGTATTTCTTGTTCGGATAGATGAATCCACTTCCATTGGTTGTGGAGGCGGTTGTGGCTTAGGTGATGCCGATGGTCTTGGTGGTGCGTTCAAAAATTGCTGCGGTTTTTGATACGTTTGTCTTGGAGCGAAATTGGGTGGTTGCGAAAAGACAGCAGGTTTTGGCGTGTAATATAAATTTGGGTTAAAATTGTTCCTATTGACGGCTTGAGAATTGTTAGATCGGAATGGATATTGGTTAATGAAACTTTGAGCATGTTGGTTGTTCCTTGGTGGTAGCAAAGGAGCCTTGATGGGATTAACGGCGTTCCTAATAGATGGGTTTTCGATTAGTCGGCACAAGTAAAGGGCATGCTTTAGATCAGTTGGTTCTTTGATAGCTAACAATCTAGGCAAATCTCCATTAAGGCCTCTTATGAAAGTATCCATGGCTTTGTCCCTGAAGATCTTTGTAAGGGCTCTCAACGTCTCTGGCGATGAATCGTGATTGTTAATCTGATTCAGAATTAAAATCAGATGATGGTACACCGTCTGATAAAATTCGTCGATCGATTTGCCGCGTTGACTGAGCGTATACAATTGGTATTCTAGTGTATTAAGATTTTTGCGGTCTGCAAAATGATCTGTAAGTCACTGCGCAATTGCTTTCCAATTTAATGGAGTGTTATATGCCTCTAGTAGGGCATCAGCTTCCCCTACTATCTTACTGCGCACTACCAGTAAAATCCCATAATGTTTTGGGGTACCTTGGTGGCCGGAGTAAACTTCAAATACTCTGTCCACACTTTTGCGCAATGAGGTGAATTCAGCTTTGTTACAGGAAAAATCTTTTAGAATTCTTACTGCGTCTGGCAGTCTATCTAACTCACTAATTTTTCCTACATGCTCTCGTGCTATAGTCTGGTCGGTCATTCCGTAAGCGTTTGCGTTTGGATGTAGTAAGTCGTCGCCCCTTTCCTGTAATATTTTCTTAAGATACCTTTCAACGGTGTTTTCAATAGATGTCGATAAAAGAGTATTACCCGACGTACTTGGTTGTTCGTGGGTTTTAGTATTAGTGTCCGGCATGTTTAATTTAGAGAATGCTTCGCCTAGCTCGGTAATAGCTTGCGAAAAATCTGGGGGTGAATTCTCGGAGGAGGAAATGTTGCTGATGATTTTTTCAACAAAAACAAAAGAAAATTATGTAATTTATCAATGAAGTGGGTTTGATATAGTTTTTTTTTCTATTTGGAACAAATTTTTTCGGTCCCTTATTTATATTTTAATTGTTTCTTAAATTTAATTTCTTGTGTGTTTTCTTGTTTGTTGTTTTAAAGAAAATTTTTTTTCAATTCTGCTTAAAAGATACGATTACAATAGTAGTTTCAGCATTGGTGATTCCCACGACGGTGGCTCGGATTTATCCCTTTCGTCTATCCCACGGTGGAGTCCAGTTACTCAAGATCCTGCAGCACACACACAACTCACGGAACCCTACGGACGGACACTATAGGGTATCAGCAATCAAGTTTTTTTTCAGTGAAAAAAGCAGTTCGTTCGCGCTGTAGCTGTTTTGCAGGCACTTTTGACGAATCGCTAGATTGTGCAATAATTGTCGCGTTCACGTTTGTGGCTGGTCGTGCAGGCACTTTTCGCGAACAGTAGCTACTTTGTAGGCACTCTATTTTTCGACGCGTGAACTTTTTAAGTTGCTTTATAACACGACCCCACGTTGGGCGCCAATTAAGAAATTGTGTTATTTCTGTTTAAAAAAAATACATCAGTATTTATTCATGGTTTTATTAGAACTAAAACAATTATGTCTTATAATTTGTTGTTGTTACCGCTGCTGTTGTTGGGGCTGCGTACCTTAACACTTGGGTTTGGTTGGGTGTCGTCTTGTATCCGCTGGTCCCACGGTCACTGGCCTTAAGGGTTCGTACTCAGCGCACGTGGCTTCGTCTCTGTACCCTCTGCCGTCCGCACCTGCGGAACGTTGCTGATCGAGGGTGTCCAATTGCATCCGCCATTCCCACGATGAGCTGCTGATATCGTTTGGTCAGCGCTCGTGGCTTCTTGCGCAACCTGTGTCCGCGTGATTTGGTAGTTGCTTAAGTTGTTGTTTTGGTTTAGCCGCTAATGTTTGTTGTTGTTGTCTCATTAGCTAAATTGTTGTTTTTGTCTGGCTGCTTATATTATATTATATTTGACATGCAGGGTGTTAACTTATATATTTTTGATCAGCATCAACAGCCGAGTCGATATAGCCATGTCCGTCTGTCTGTCTGTCCGTCTGTGTGTCTGTCCGTTTGTCTGTCTGTCCCTTTTTGTGTCGCCTAGATCTCAGAGACTATAAGAGCTAGAGACACATAATTTGGCATGTTGGTTCATCTCCAATTGATCAAGTTTGTCTTAGATTTATGCCACGCCCCCCTCCGCCCCTGGAAATTGAAATACAAAATTTCGAAGTCGAATTACAAGAGCCCCTTGAATGCTAGCCCCTTGCTAGCCAGCTTGCTCCACTGTAGCTTACTGCATTTTTAGACCCAGTACTTTGAAAAAGTACAAATGGGTCTATTAAGTTTGTCCAAAATAAAATGTGCATAACAGGCAGAAGGAGGCGTGGCAGACCCCATAAGGTATATATATTCTTGATCAGCATCAACAGCCGAGTCGATATAGACATGTCCGTCTATCTATCTGTCCGTCTGTCTGTCTGTCTGTCCCTTTTTGTGTCGCCTAGATCTCAGAGACTATAAGAGCTAGAGACACCAAATAATAAACACTATAGTCCAAACCTTTGCAGAAAATTTAATTCCAATCGGATAATAAACGCGGAAGTTATTCAACTAACAATGTTACGTTCAAAGGGAATAAGAAGAGACGCTAGCGACCTCTGTGTTTATTAACATATCTTCGTAGTGGCGCCATCTATTGAATGGTAGGGAATTTTGAAGAACAATCTATAGTGAACGCATTGCTCTCAAAAAGTACTGGGTCTCCTACTGTCGAGCTTGCTCCACTGTAGCTTTGCAGAGCTATCGAACATACCTATACGGTAGAGCCAAGGTCGTAATCTTTACTGACCACAAACCTCTTACTTTCGTCTTAAGCAACAAAAACCATAACTCTAAATTAAAACGTTGGAACACCTTTATAGAAGAATTTAATTGCGAACTAAAATACAAACCAGGTACCTCCAACGTAGTGGCAGACGCTTTATCCAGAAACTCAATTATCTAGTTAAACAGTACCGAGGCCACAGTAATGAGTGACGAAAGTTCGTCACACAATTTAATCCCTTCAATGGAAGTACCCATTAATTTTTTCAAAAACCAACTCTTTATACTAACCGGCGAAAAACCCGACTACCGATTTGAAATACCATTTCCAACATACCATAGACACATAGTAACTCGACCAAGCTACAAAGAAACCGAATTAATTCAAATTTTTAAAGAAAGGCTCGTTCCAAGAATAGTTAATGGTCTGTGTACCCCAGAACACATTATGGGACGAATTCAAGAATTTTTTCCAGTCCATTTTTCATCTTATAAAATAAGGTACACAAAAAGACAAGTAGAGAACATTAACGACATTAACAAACAAAGTGAAATAATAGCCCACGAGCACAGACGAGCACATAGGAATGCTTCAGAAAATAAAGCTCAAATCTTAGAAAAATACTATTCCCACAGCTACATAAAAAAGCTAAAGAAATTGCGAAGTCGTGCTTAACATGCACGGAATCTAAATATGACAGACACCCTCCAAATTCCGAAATTCAGCCAACCCCGATTCCCCAATCCCCAGGTGAAATCATCCATGTCGACATCTATATTACCGAGAAACACACTATATTAACAAGCATCGATAAATTTTCAAAATATGCCCAAGTAAAAATTTTAAAGTCAAGAGCCGCAGAAGATATAAAAATTCCACTGAGAGAAACCTTAATAGCATTCGGTATTCCAAAAATAATAGTCATTGATAATGAAAGAGCTCTGAACTCAGCATCAATTAAATTCCTTCTACAAGGCCAATTAGGCATTCAAGTCTTTACCACACCCCATTACAGTTCAACTAGTAATGGCCAGATAGAAAGGTTTCACTCCACCCTATCAGAAATTATGACATGCCTCAGAAAAGACAATAGTGACATGAATATTACTGATGTCCTTTTACAAGCAGTTCAAGAATATAACTCGTCCATTCACACTGTAATCGGAAGAAAACCAAGAGACATATTCTTCGGTATGGCAGCCTGTAACGACCCGGATAAAGCAGAAGAGAATTGGAAAAAAATAGTGGACAAACTCACATGAAAACAAAAAGCTGACTTAGAATACAACAACAAAGGCAAGAACGAGGTAAAGAATTACGAGCAAGGGGAGGTAATTTTCGTCGAAATCGACAAAAGATTGGGTTCAAAACTGACACCCAGGTTCAAAAAGAAAATAGTAGCAGAAAATAGAAACTAGACCATCATAACACAGTCAGGGAAAATAGTACACAAAAATAATATTAGAATTTAATTTACAGCATCATTTTGCCAACATGCTTGGGGATAACGACAGTCCTCGACTACTCAAACTCACAAGTCATTTCAATCGACACTGGACTAGCAGCTAAACAGGAGCGCACCTTTAAAATAATCCACATTTTTGATTCAGAGAAGTATGCAACTATCTATTCATCACTGGAAATTTCACTTCCATCACTCAACCCATCTCACCCATTATACCCATACCTCTCCTTTGAGCTCTCGCAAACAAAAACAAAAGAGCAATTGAAGCCTTAGGTACGGCGTGGAAATGGTTGGCAGGAGCTCCGGACCACCACGATCATGAAGTTATAATTAATAAAATAAATGATCAACTAGAGAATAATAATAAACAAGTTGTCATAAACCGCATAATAAATGAAAAAATTAATCAACTGACAAACGTTACTAACGCAATACTAAAAGTAACTTTAAGTTCAGAAGAAATTGTTAACCAAAAAGCAAATATTCTTAAATACAAAATACAATTGGTAAAAGAAGAATTAACCAATATTTTACATGCAATTACATGGGCCAAGTCAAATACTGTAAACTCATTTATTTTCTCAGCAATTGAAACCGACATTGTAGAAGAAATTTTTCAGAAAGAAAACAATTCATTTTTTAACATAGAACAACTTTTAGAATTCGCAGAAGTAAAACTTGCCACAAACGGTAAAGACTTAATTTACATAATTAGCCTCCCAACAATTAGCTTAGATAAATGCAGAACACTTAAAGTTAAGGCCGTAAAGAAAGCCCAAATTATTAATGATATAAAATACGAAAATTTACTAGAATGTAAGAACGAGCTATATGCCATAAAAGAAAATTGTGAAAATCATATTGACAGGACAATATGTAATAGAGATTATTTAATAGACTTAAGTAATGACACGTTTCGTCACATTAGACGACAAAACATTGCAACTCCAGGGAACATACATCATCCAATACCGAAACTCCACAGTGAAAATCGGCGACAGGAGCTACAAAACAAAAGAGATCCAACCTGCGGAGCCATAACCACATCTGTTTCAGCTAGCAGTGGAAAGAACTAGACTGGACGAAGTACTCTCGCTTCAAATGATCAACGAGCTAAGCATAAACAACACCAAGACACTGGAGAAACTCGGAGCCAAAGAAACTATACAGGCTACTCTCAGCTACACCTCGCTCAGCATCCTATTACTAGTAATAATAGGATTAGCCATCGAGCTCATCAGAAGAATAAGAGATGCAGCCTCAGAGAAGAGAACAGGTGACAAAAACGCACCAGACAATAGAACTCCAGTAGGGGTTTATGTGACGACCGAGGACGCTCGCACTTAAAGGGGGAAGAGTTAACACCCTGCATGTCAAAGTCCCAACACAACAACAAGAATATAAGTACATAGGCAACCTGGTCAAATATAATATAATATAAGCAGCCAGACAACAACAACAATTTAGCTGATGAGACAACAACAACAAACATTAGCGGCTAAACCAAAACAACAACTTAAGCAACTACCAAATCACGCGGACACAGGTTGCGCAAGAAGCCACGAGCGCTGACCAAACGATATCAGCAGCTCATCGTGGGACTGGCGGATGCAATAGGACACCCTTGATCAGCAACGTTCCGCAGGTGCGGACGGCAGAGGGTACAGAGACGAAGCCACGTGCGCTGAGTACGCACCCTTAAGGCCAGTGACCGTGGGACCAGCGGATACAAGACGACACCCAACCAAACCCAAGTGTTAAGGTACGCAGCCCCAACAACAGCAGCGGTAACAACGACCAATGGCAGCCTAAGACGACATCAGCGGTATGAACAGCAGCAGCAGCATAAACAGCGACGCCGGCAGAGCGTAGGTTAAGTGGATAATTATAAGACATAATTGTTTTAGTTCTAATAAAACCACCAATAAATACTGATGTATTTTTTTTAAACAGAAATAACACAATTTCTTAATTTATCTACTTTATGGGGTCTGCCATGGCTCCTTTTGCCTGTTACGCATATTTTTTTGGACAAACTTAATAGACCCATTTGTACTTTTTAAAGTACTGGGTCTAAAAACACTCTTCTTCTGCCTGGATTTCTTTAAATTTTTTGAGTCCAAGACACAGTAAGAAATACATAAGCTGTGAAAAATTTCTTACTGAGCGATTTTGACCTTTGACCCCCATTTTAGCCCCTTCTAGTGGGGATATCAAAAAATCCCGAATTATTGCTCATTAATTATGTCTCAGATATGTTGTGTTAAAATTTCAGCTCGTTTGGCCTACAGCAAGATGTCTCGTCAGTGAATTAGTCACTGACAAAGTCAGTCAGGACAAAGAGTTTTATATTCAGGTGATGTCAAAAAATCAGGCGATTCGGATGACTGTATCATGTAACTGCCATAGGAACGATCGGTTCAAAATCAACATTTAGTATGAAAAACTTTTTGTCTATAGCAAGAGCCATTGGCACTTGAATTAAACATATCTTTAATCTTTTAATGTTAATAAATAATTTACAAAAAGATTAATCATAACTCCAATTTTAACGAAAAACAGCAAAGACAAACGCAGAACGTCCACAATAACGTACTTAACACAATACCGTTTTATACAAAACACAGAAGGAACTACATATACTTTTTGTTGCATAGATATAGCTAATACCTTTATCAATAATATTATCTCCTTTCATCGCACAATAACTTTTTGGACCCAGTGTTTTGAAAAGTACAAATGGGTCTATTAAGTTTGTCCAAAAAAAATGTGCGTAACAGGCAGAAGGAGGCGGGGCAGACCCCATAAAGTATATATATTCTTGATCAGCATCAACAGCCGAGTCGATATAGCCTTGTGCGTCAGTCTGTCCGTCTGTCTGTCTGTCGGTCTGTCTGTCTGTCCTTTCTTGTGTCGCCTAGATCTCAGAGAATATAAGAGCTAGAGACACCAAACTTGGCATGTAGGTTCATCTATATCTCCCATTGATTAAGTTTGTTTTAGATGTTTGCCACGCCCACCTCCGCCCCTGAAAATTGAAATACAAAATTTCAAATAACAAGAGCACCTTTAATGCTAGCGCATTACATATATGATATGATTTTTGTTACATATAAAAAACTCTATAGTCCAAACCTGTCCAGAAAATTTCAATCCAATCGGATGATAAACGAGGAAATTATTCAACTAACAATGTTACGGGCAAAAGGAAGAAGAAGAGACGCTAGCGACCCCTGTGTTAATTTTAGTGGCGTCATCTATTGAATGGTAGGGAACATTGAAGAACAATCTTTAGTGAACGCTTTGCTGTCAAAAAGTACTGGGTCTCCTACTGTCGAGCTTGCTCCACTGTAGCTTACTGCATTTTTATACCCTTGCAGAGGGTATTATACTTTTGTCACGAAATGTGTAACGCATTGAAGGAAGCCTCACAGACCCCATAAAGTGTTATATATTCTTGATCAGGGCGACGAGCTGAGTCGATATAGCCATGTCCGTCTGTCCGTCTGTCTGTCAGTCTGTCCGTCTGCCGTGTGTCCGTCTGTTTCTATGCAAACTAGTCTCTCAGTTTTGAAGCTATCTTGATGGAACTTGGTACAGACCCGTCTTTTTGCTGCACGCAGTACATATGTCGGAGCCGGCCGGATCGGATAATTATATCATATGTATATGTACATGCTATAGGAACGATCGGTTGGAAATAAACATTTAGTATGAAAAACTTTTTTGTTTCTCAAGATATCTCAACCAAATATACAAATTGTGTGTTTGATTATGTTTTAAACAGGCTGACCAAATTTGGTCTAAGTCGGACTACTATATCATATAGCTGCCATAGGAACGATCGGTTCGAAAACAACATTTAGTATGAAAAACTTTTGTTTCTCAAAATATGTCAACCAAATACACACAGTGTGTGTTTGATTAAGTTTTAAAGAGGATGACCAAATTTTGAGTAAATCGGACTACTATATCATATAGCTGCCATAGGAACGATCGGTTCGAATTCAACATTTAACAAATTTTGTAAAAATCTGACGGCTTACACAGGGCACTGCAAAGGTATCCAAACATTGGCGCGCCACAGTTAGCTTGCGCTATATTTTTAAATGCTTTTTTAATTTTTGTATTCAGAGCTCTACTTTCAAGTTGCTCACACTGCAATATCAAAATAATATCATGCCGTCTCTTTCGAGGCTATTCTTGAAGGGGACAGTTAGAGCAAAACAAAAATACAAATTAATAGCTAGACTAATTATGAAAAAGTATTGAACCATTAAAAGTCAAAATTTTAGCTTCGAGTTTTTTTTTTTTTTGGCCTATGGGAGGAACTACTGTGCATAGCTGGAATTCTAACCACGATCTCCTGTCTGCCTACTCGACACCTCTACCACCTTTACCATCCCACTTCTTGTATGATATGAATATGCATGTATGAACATCCAAACAGACATAACTCGAAAGAGAGAGGGAGAGAGGGCGAAAACTCACTCAAACACAGCGCGCACTTACATTCATATCTATATATAAAACTCTATGTCCTGACTGATTCACTGACTGATCAAGCTGTAGGCCGAATGGCTTAAGATAATGATCTGAAATTTTCACACAACAAAGCTGAGATTTAATTATTGTGCAATGAGACGGCGTTTTTTGATAGTCTAACTAGAAGGGGTCAATTTGGGGTCAAAGATCAAAATATTTCTTAATGCTTTATTTTTTTGAGCTATCTCAACCAAACTCACAGATTATGTTTTTCTTACTTATTGTTACATTCTGTGAAAAATTGGCAAAGATAGGATGACAATATCATATAGCTGCCATAGAACCAATCAGATGCAAATTAAAATTTTGTATGACGATCTTTGTTGGTTTTTGAGCTGTCTCAACCAAACTCACAGATTATGTATTTGTTACGCATTGTCACATTCTCCGAAGATTAGGTCAAGATCGGACTACTATATCGTATAGCTGCCATAAGAAGAGTCAGATGCAAATTAACGACAAAATTAACGACAAATCTGACCATTTCCTACCAAATCTGACTTTTTCCAGCAAAATCGGTTTTTTTTTCTCCAAGTCCCATTGCAGCGAAAACTTTAAAACAGCGAGCAGCGTGAATGTAAATTCTCTATATTAAATAAAGTTCAATTATTTTATGTCCAATTGGGGGGAAAAATTGAATTCATGTTTCCCGCTTTCTTATAAGAAATGACATAAGGTCCGTCTATAGCTATGAGAAGTGTTCCCTATTTTCAATTCATATTTATCCCAGAGATTTCAGCGAGCGAATCAAGTGTTGGAGAGCGAAGCGAGCAGGGTCAAACCCCCTAGTGTATATATGCATGTATACTTATATTCACCAGCCACACCGGCTGGCTCATCGGTTCTTTGGGTAGAGTCCCATCCCTGGCCATCCGAACAATCGATAACACACACCGCTACACAAAACAGCTATGACTATTCTGAACTAAATAGCAAACGCAGCAAATCACAACTGGAATAACTAACAACAAACGTTAGTAAAGAAACAAAATCCTAACAAAACAAACACTGATCCACTTTTCTCCAAACAGGATCCTGGTTCTGGACCCAGGCGTACCCACCCTTCCTTGGATGACCCCCTTGCGTTATCTCCCTCATATTTAAAAATTAGACGGACATATTCATTATGTATATGTTAATAAGTAAATCACTTAAAGATACCTTGACCTACCTAAATAGCTCTCTGGGTTGGTTAAAGGGGCGATAGGTAATTTTTATATCTGTGCAAATGTAAATGTATGTATATATTTATCTGTGTTCATGCCTATTTTGTACTCAATTTGTCTTTTACATTTAAATATATAGTGGTGTGTTTTGTTGTTCTTTAATAAGAATAAATGGATATACATGTGGGTATCCAAGCTGTTTAAACATATGCCGTTTATACTGTTGCACAATTTGGATGATTTGGAAGTTCTTTCCTCCGGTGCTGCCACTGGACAGCTGCCGTAGTAGTGCTCTCTAAGTGAGGAAATGAAACGGACTCTCTTGCTGTATGCCAGGATTTCCACAAAGATCTGCTCTTTCCGCCGTTGGATGGTTGTTGCGGCAATGCTCACTGTCTTTAGGGGCTATTCTGGACGCTGGCTGCTGTGGTAGCTGCCTTGATTGCCTTGCCGCCTCTTGACTGCAACTGGTCATTAATTCTTGGAGAGGACCCTTGGCACCTCAATCCGCTCTTCACCTGATCACAACTTTTGTACCGCTTTTGCGGGTATATTTAAATTTATTGCAATTAATAATTAATGGAAATTATAGTTATAATTTGTTTGAAATCTATATGTGATTTTGTTGGTAATTTTGTCGGGCACACGTCCGTCCCTAACCACGGGCAAAAATCAACTCCTGGAATCTATTCGCAGCAACGTAGTTTCAGAAAAAATTTTCTCTTCCCCTTTTTTTTAAAATCATACCACCGTTGCTGCAATCGCTTTCCTGCATTCCACCTGCAATGGACCGAGGGACCTGAGGGGCTGCATTTGCAATTGCTATTGCTGTCGCATTCTAATTTCCCTCCAGGATTGCTACAAATATAGCGGCCATGCCGATAATCACAAGATGACCCCCCCCAGGATTGAACATATGCTGGCACAAACGATAAACATCGGAGCATTGAAAATGTAACACATGCAATAAACGAAAAAGCTAACTGAGCAACAATAAACACATTGAAATGAAGAATTAAATAATTGCGTCTATCTTCCGTGTTTTCACTATAGTCCAAACCTGTCCTGAAAATTTCATTCCAATCTATGTTTATCAAGTGGCGCCATCTATTGATAGTATGCAACATTGAAGAACAATCTTTAGTGAACGCTTTGCACTCAAAAAGTACTGGGTCTCCTACTGTCGAGCTTGCTCCACTGTAGCTTACTGCATTTTTTGAGTTATCTTAACTAAACTCACAGATTTTGTATTTTTTACTATTTGTTAAATCTGACAAAAATATTGTATTCTAACCCTCCACGTGGGTGCCGTCCTGTGCCAACGAATAGTACATTGTCTCTTGTCTGTCCCATGCAATGCAGTGTCTGATACAATGTGACGGTCTTGCAGCCGCTCAAGTCTGCTCCAAAGACATAACTGCGTGGACCTAAAGCCACGGGCCACGGAGACGGAATTTGTGCTTGGCAGACTATCCCTAACGGAGCAAGAACTAGCGCAAGCGCTAGCTCGGATGATATTAGAAGATGAGTCACAGAGCACGGATGCCGTTGATGTGACCTTGGTACCGTGTACCATGTCAGGAGAAGGGCGCAGCGGATCTCAAACGCAAACAGCGCTCTGGGTGTAAGATTTCCCTAAAGTTCCTCAGGGGACTTGAAGGCCGCGAGCCAGCGTCACTGACCGCGAGAGAGAAGAAGCTGCGGAAAAAGCATGAGTATAATATGAGACGGCTTGTGAGGCTTACTAATCTCACAAAGTACAAGAAGGCAGGTTGAGGGTCCGGTTGAGTAGGGAACCCAAACATCAGCCGACACCGCTTCGCACAGGAAGGCCACACCTTCTTTACCGAAGATAGTGGAAATGCTGGGGCCCAACTCTCGGACGGTTGAAGAAGCAACGGCACCGACAAAAGCAGACGCTCCAAGCACACTCTACTAAAAGGAGGAAACGGTTGGAAGGAGAGGGAAAAAGAGCCTCTCCTCTGTTAACAATAGGCAGAAGTCAGATGACTCGGCGAAGCAAGCGGATGTGTCCAGAGCGGATTCTGGCAAGCTTAAGCTCAAAGCCTGAGCTCTAGGTGGTCATTATCGACAGAACCGACCAGGAATAACAGATAACCGGCTCATCCTGGAGAAGTCGATAAACCAGGCACTACATGATGCAATGCTCTGACCAGAGAGTCTGTTCCTGGCCAGGTTCGATGGTATCAAGTAGTATAAGGGAGCCAAAGCTGTGGCCTGTGAACTTTGGCCAGGTGCAAGGATAGACGTCTCACATTGGGGTGACAGAGGCCGTCATTCAGCAAAATCATTCGGGGCCCTATGGGAATTTGTCATTCGATTCGAATGCCGGCTTAAAATACACTTAATGCCCCTTCATAATCCGCAAAAAATAATGTTTTATGTTTTGCAGAAGCGACATAATTCCTTCTCAAAGATACACTTTGTTTTTAACTTTGTTGAGAAAATAAAAAGTCACTTTTATCTTCATTTTAAGAAATATATTTCGTCAAACATACTATGGTAATCATAAATGATGGTATGCCATTAATATCTTTGATAAATAAACTAATTTTGTATTTACATACCACGTTCAAATATGAACTTCGAATATTTTAAAAACCTTTTTGAAAGCTTAAATTTTACATATTTCTTAAAGAACTACAGAGTATTCTCAGAAAGAGCGGGTTTGCCCGATTTAATATTTTTGTGAAAAATTCTTTGGAATATTCACTTTTACAAATGTAAGAATAGATGCGCCCATTTTTTGCCTCTTTTGAGAAAAATGATTTACAGTTTCCTAACCTAAGAAAATTCAAATTTTTCACAAATGAATTTAGTCTAAAATTAGATATATTAGGCAATACTCAAGAAAACTCAAACTGCTTTCTAGTGTATTTTTCTTCACACTAGAATATTTGTTGAGATATTTGTATATAGATATGCAACTAATGAAGGTTAAGTAAATTAGCTCCAGTGATCAAAAGGCGTAATCAATTAATATAAATTTTGTCTTAAAATGTCGTAAATAACTTTAGAACCTTAACTCCAAAACTGTAGCCCAACAAAAATTTTAAGAGATATCGTTAGCCATTTTATCGAAAAATCAGTCGGATAAAACAAAATCAGGACGTTTGATCATCTTGCAAGCGGTGGGCGAACACCTCTTCCTATGGCTCTTAAAAGTCTTCAGGGATACAGGATATGCCCCAAAGGGTTGGAGAGAAATAAGAGTGTCATTCGTTCCCAAGGTATGAAAGATACACCACTGCTCACCAAAGGACAACAGACCCATCAGTCTATCATCGTTTTTACTTAAAACGCTGGATCTGTACCTCAAGACAAAGCTAACAACTCAAGCTCAGCATGCCTATCTCAAAGGTAGATCAGTTGAGACCACTCTGCATGAGGTTGTAGGAACAATCGAGGGTAGTCTGCAGAGAAAGTTATATTATTTTAAAACCAATTGCAGGAAAAAATTGATTTTACATTTCCCGCTTTCTTATAAGAAATGACATAAGGTTTGGCCCTAGCTGTGTGAAGTGTTCCCTATTTTCACAACACATTTCTCCCCGAGATTTCAGCAAGCGCAGCGATCAGGTGGCAGGCTCCATAGTATTATATAAAGTTCTATTATTTTAAGTCCATTTGCAGGGAATAATTGAATTAACGCTTTCCCGCTTTCTTATGAGAAATGACATAAAGTCCAGCTATAGCTGTTAGAAGTGTTCCCTATTTTCACTCCACAAAGTGAAGTGAAACAAGTGGGTTGGCGAGCACGGGCAAACCCCCTAATATATGTATAATATGATAATATAATGATATTTTAACTTATTCCGACTTTTAACCAAAACCTATAACGATGATATAATTAACTCGCGCTTATTCCACATTAATCCTAATAACAACGTTAAAATAGACAATGGTAAAAAAAAGTATAAGATTAAATTAAGAAAATTAGTTATTTAGTAAGTAATGATGAGGTCAACGCAATAATTGATTCCCTAGAGGTTATCTAGGGTGAATCCTACTTTAGCATCGTGGCACTTAAAAATGACATTATCAAAATGGAGGCCGAACAACACTTCATTCCTTATAACATTGAACCATTTAAGCCGTGGGACAGTTTTATTCCTTTTCTGCTTTGCTTGAGCGGTAATATTTTGATTTTCAGGCAAAAGATCAGATGAAATGATCTACTTCAGTCCATCGTTGATTTAATTCGAGAGTCAAATCTTTTGGTCGAAAAGCTGGAGGGAATAAAACAAGACAGAAATTAACGGAGTCAATGTATATATACTCAAATCTTTGGATGAAATCAGAAAGTTTGAGCCCACAACCTTCATATTTCCCTCTGAACAGTGGGTTCCCATTATTCAGAAACAGGAAATGGAACTAATTGCGTTGATTAAATTGAAATAAATAAAATACAAACCAAAGTTTTCATTCATAATTGTTAAGTGTTGCACATATAATTCAAAAGAAAAAGAAAACAAATTTTCCTTTATTTATATGAAAATTTATCAGTCACAAAACAAACTCCAAAATTTTTAATTGTACAGTTTTTTTTTTTTATCATTGGAGAATTTAAGAAAACTTTTTGAATATTATGAAAATACTTTGTTTATGCTTCTGTATCTACAGATTTTGGATTTGCGGCCTTACTTTTCTTGGGCAATAATTTAATTAGAATGTTAGTAGCCGATGCACTATCTAAGGGACAAGACATATAGAGTTCCTCACAGGGTCTATTATTTAGTTCCTTTCCATGTTCCAATGCCTCCTTTATCGCCGTTCCGTCTAATAGATAGTCCACAAATGAATTTCTGCAAAAAAAACGAATAATTTAATCCTTGTGTAGCTAATATATATATGGGAAGATGATTCGAAAGTGTATTTAGAATTGGGCTTGTAAAAGTCGATAGAAGGTATCGCATAGTCGACCAGTCATTCTAGAACAAAAACTCGACAGTATGTAATGAAGACTAGTAAAGTGCACTCAAATATACTCTAATGTGTACAACGTATGAGTAAATGAGTACACTAGGTGAAGATACAAACACTAACATAAAATTCACTCTCATTCCTTCGAAACTTTGCAGAAAAACGAGTACCGATTTTCACAGTAAATAATTCACTTGCTTTATTGAATGCATTCATGCAGACCTTTTACGCTGCTAAATTCCAAAAACATGCAAAGAGATCTAATATGTTCCTTTATATATTTACATATATATATACAACGTAAATATGCAAGCAAATTTGTGCACATACGTGTACACACACACGCATTAAGCAATAGCGTCACTGTACATCATCCCAAGTATCATTAATGCCAAAACTCAAATCTACAGCTTAATAGAGTATTGGTTTTTAGCGATTTGTGATAGAAATTTGAAATTAAAGATAGGTCTGAACCCTCCTAGTCATCATACGTACCAAATCTCAAGTCTGTAGCTTTTAAATTGCCCCTGTTATATGGTTTTTTCGATGTGTGTGATGTGTAAACTCGTTTTGCCACGACTCCTTTTGCATGAATACTTAATATATCCCCACAGGTTATGAAAATAAAATGGTACATTTGATATACTACATATACCATAGTTCAAATATGTCCTGAACTTCCTTTCGATCGGACAACAAACTCGAACAATTTTTCGCAGTGTCGGGCAAAAGAAGAAGAAGAGTAGCTAGCGCTACAACGTATAAATCTTACCGTATGCTGTCTTTACTTTGGGTCTTGCACTACAATTAGTTGTTAACACTATTCACTTTTCATTTATATTTGCTCTTTCCCAGAAGTACTGGGGGTCACATTGCGCCACAGGCTGTATTTTTATACCCTTGCAGAGGGTATTATTTTTAGCTATGACAGTATTGTGTACAACTATAGTAATGCTTCAACTTACTCAGAAATCATATGAATGAATTCGTCCAATTGATCCGGCATTCCAGACTTCATATTGTTCTCTGTAGACCGAACATAGCCACATACGGCGCGTTGCATGCAACTGGTTGAGTCGATGTTATTTTGACCAAGCACGTCATCAATTTTGTTTATCATATTGCTTATGGATGCCAGGTCACTTTGGTCTTCGCCTACATATACGTAGTTTTAGCATTGCTCAAATTCTGATGCGAAATTATCGACTGAAATGTATTTTACTCACTACGCCCGTATCCACCATAACCACCATGAAAGGTTGACAATAGTTTGGGTATAAGAATAATGGCGCCAATTCCAACAAGGGTGCCCAACACAACTCCTCCCAGGTCCAACTTTATAGGATTGTAAGCAGAAAGTCCTGTGCCACCTGGATATCCCTACAAACCATATACACATAAGTTGGAACATTACAAAAATGCTTTTATTAGATCGTCTTGAAGTACATACATTCAAACTTCCATAGCCCGTTGCAAAGCCCAGCCGCTCCAACCTATCTTTTGTTGAGGCAGTCTGCGGTTCGTTGAGCTGAGTCTGGTTTTCTTTTACGTACACTCGATTCCAATGCGATTTTTCTACGTCAAGTCTGAAAGAGATTACAATTAATTTATTTGTATGTTTTAAAAGAGCTTTCTAAATTCAAAGTGCATTTCGCAAACTGTATATTCGTACATGATTATTTTTGATTAAAGTGAAGCTACCAACACTAGCAACAGTGGAAGATTGTGTTCACATCCTAATTCACTTTAAAGAAGCATAACTTTTATATAAAGTGTAACCTGATTGTCTTACATCGATCGATGCGGGCTATCAAATTCAGAGAATTGTATGTATGTACATTAGAGTGCATCGATTTGATAGGCAAAAAAGAAATGTTACCCCATATTCATAATCTACGGTCAATTCTAAGATATTTTTACCAAGAAACCATAGTTCTAAAATCAATTTGGAACAATTTGTTAGCAAATACAAATATTCAACTTAAAAAGCGCGGACTAGGAATTGATTTTAGAACTATGGTTTCTATTATGAATATGGGGTACCATTTTTTTTTTATTTTAATAAAATCGATGTACTCTAATGTACACATTAAAAGGTTTTTCCTTTGAACGTATTTCATGCATTTTATAGTCCTTTAATTTGTAAACTCACTTTTGGTTTGCCTTATACTTTGGGTTAGCTTCTGCGAAGCTCAGTATGAGGGCCATGCCAATTAGATGCAGCATAACGACGTTGTTGATATCCATTTGTATGTTTATAAAATTCTGGCTTGTGACTTTCCGTTATAAGCTTTGTCACCTCACTGTGGCTAAACTCCAAACTAATACTTTTTAATATGTCCACAATCATATTTATACATGCTCAACGAAACTTAAATTGTTCCGAACACAACTTAAAGATTCCAGCAATTTGTTCAAATTATAAATCGTCAAGCAAGTGGTATTATGTACTTCATGCATGCTTACATGTGCATGCTTACATCTGTATATAAATGTACAAGCGCATGTACAGAAGTGAAAAAAATAATAGAAACAACGGGAAACTTGTCATTTCAAAATAATTTGTAAATAATGTGAGAAAGTTGAATGTATCAAGCTCACTGTGCTCGGTTTCGGATAGCGATACTTTATATTGTTTTTTTTTTTTAAATTTCTGCTGAAATTACAGCTGTTATCTACCCGGTGGCAGTTAAGGACGCTGTTAAATTCCTTGCTAACTGGGTTAAATTATTTAAATCTATATATAAATATATATATATATATATATATATATGTATATATAGATCTGTTCGTTCAGATGGACATAGCCGAGTCCATTTCTTCTGATGCTCATCAAAAATTTATATACCTTTTGGACTTTGGCTCCTTTTAATTTATTTTTTTGAACAAACCCCTACAAGTTTTGCAAATGGTGTAAAGACGATTGAGTTTCTTTGACGGAAAGGCTGTCTCAATCGCCCGACTCAAATCGCATAGAAATCATTGGGGGCTACTTAGTTGGTTTAAATCCAAAAACGAACATTTCTGGAAAGAAAGCTTAATCTGAGTAGCACAATATCGATCCTTTAATTTAAGGCCACTGGGTGAATTTTGTTTGTCACAGTTAAAAAACAGATAAAAATAAAAGAAATCATATTTTATAAACTTAGTTGAAGACTTAAGTAGATGAAAATATCGAGCCCCATTTGCGAAAGTAAAGTAAGCGCCAAAAAGGAGAGGGCTTTTTCTGCTTATCTGTGCATAGGCTTCCATACAAATTGGCATAATATGCCAGGTGTGCAAGCTTAAAATTTGGTTTTTTTTCATGAAAAAGACTCGGCTATTCTACAAAAACTATAAAAGATTTTCTACTCACAGTAATTGCCCTCGTTTTCTACACATTTTGTCCATCTTTTGGGCAATTGTTGAATACCGCGCCAAAACAACTCTACTTCTTTGAGTTCCGTTCAACGATCCATTTTTGTACATCCTTAAAGTCCTGGAAGTGCTGCTCCGCCAGGGCGTGTCCTTACTTAAAGATGCGAACAAATGATATTCGGAAGGCGCCAGGTCTGGTGAATATTGCTGGGAAGAAAAGATTTTCCATCCACTTTTTACTGAAAGGGCCAGATAAATGGCATGCTTTAGAATGCATTTTTCATGTCTTTGAGCCCATTCATGCCGTATTTTGATAAATTCGAGGTTTAAATCGATCATTTTTTGACGGTAGCGGACGGTACTGACCATTTCGCCGGCTTTAAAAAGCTCGTAGTCAACTTCTCCCTTTAAATCCCAACCCTCGTACAGCATAACCTTTTTCCCAAAACGTTCGATCATGCACTTGATGTCGATGGGTGCCCTAGCGATGCCCATTATTTTTTTAGTTTGGGATTCTCAAAATAAATCAATTTTTAGTCACCAGTTACAGTTCGTTGCAAAAAACACTTTCCTTAGTAGCGCGAAAGACACATTTCACACTAATTTTTTCGCTTTTCTATTTTTCCCGCAATCGTCCTTTTTTTGGATGAAAGTACGACACGCTTAGCACCAAATAAAACTATCTTTCTTGCCCGTAAGGAAGTAAACTTATATGACGTATTGAAGAAGACTAACCAACAAAATAGCGTTTAAAGTTTGAAGAGTACTCAAATTTTTTTTTTTGCTACAGCCATTGAAAGTAAAATGACATTTTAAGCTTGCACAGCTGGTACAGTTAATTTTTTGCGGATCTATAAGAATTTAAGCTATAACATTTGTACAGATGTGTTTTGGAAAGTTGAACAATTGTGCATTAATAAGTCAATTTCGGAAAAATGGCTCTTACGTTATTTATGCAAATATCGATATTGTGTAAAAGTAAGACTTTCACCACAGCTGTTACCATTATTTTTCCAGTTAGAATAGCTAAAAAATGTTTAAAAAGTGAAATTTAGGGAAGTCTGTTTATGTATTAAATAAAAAAAAGTAAGTAGTTTCTATTATTTTTTCCATCACTATAATGGCTGCCGTTGACACAGGTACTGAGGCAAATACGAAGTCATTCTAGCAAAACGAAGAGCTATTACATTTACTTACACTTACATACGTACTTTGAAAAATATAACATATGAGTACAATCTTTTTATAAGTGTCGTTGTTGAATTCATTCGCAAGCCAAACTCAATTATTTAAAAAAAAAAAATTGTATCAGCAACAAATCAAATTACATTCACAAGCAAAAATACTAAGTATACCCAGCAGGAAATCAGTACTTGCATCATCACTTACGGGATGCTTATTTGGTAGCTGGATGCGCCTCCCTTACTTTGTAAATGCTTATTACATCCGCAAAGTTATTCGGTCAAAAACCATCAACGAAGAGTTTTGAGCGAAAAGTGGCGGTCAGAAACTGACCGTGTAAACTCAGCTTTACTATATGCTAGTTTTATATTGGCCGCGTCATTGTCAAAGGTGCTGAAAAATTATGAAAGCGGAAGCATTTAGGCCGCATTATTGAAAACAGATGAGCATCACATGGCACAAATCAAAGTGGTTGAAAACTTTAAATAAAGTTAGGTAGAGAATTTTTTTAGTTTACAAAACTAATATTCTTTTTTCTTTTGGGTAATTCGCTTCGGTGGTAGAGCTCTTCAAACATAAAAATTTCTTTCATTTTGATATTAATATGGTTTGCTTGCAAGAAAAGTTAATTTTATTCATATTTTATCCAAATGGGTCATATTTCTTTAAGTTTCTTAGTTTAACTTAAAAGTTGTTGCAATTCCCAAGAGAATGATATAAACATTTTCTACATTCTTGGTATTGAAGCACTTAAATATAACTCACAAGGGAAGAAGGTTTTTGTTGATTAATCACCTCATCATCATCACCTTATATCAAAAACTAATGCACTTCCACTACATATATTGGAATAACTTGAAAACGGTTCAACATAAACAGTTGGTAAAAATCCAAAGCTCGTCAACAATATTATCTTTAAGCCGTTCTTGCATTGGTTTTGAATTTGCCGAGTAGTTTCATCAATATCGTTGAATTTTTAAGAAAAAAACAAAATGTTAACCAACAAATTTTTAAACCCTGCACTTTTTAAAAAGTACAGTGGGTCTATTACGTTTGTGCAAATGTGCGTAACAGGCAGAAGGAGGCGTGGCAGACCCTACAAAGTATATATTCTTGATAAGCATGAACAGCCGAATCGATATAGCTATGTCCGTCTGTACGTCTGTCCATCTGGCATCTTTAATGCCAGCACCTTGATTTTTTGTACATATAATATTCACTATGGTCCCAACCTGTCCTGATTTCATTCAAATCGAATGATAAACGTGGAAGTTATTCAACTAACAATGCTACGGACAAAAGGAAGTAGAGACGCTATCGACCTCTGTGTTTATCAACTGATATCTTCGCATTGACGTCATCTATTGAAATTTCAGGTACGCAACATTTAAGAACATTCTATAATGAGCGCTTTGCACTCAAAAAGTACGTTGTCTCCTACTGTCGAGCTTGCTCCACCGTAACTTACTGGTTTTTTTTTAACAAACATGGCAACAATACATAGTTTTGTAGAAACTTAAAATAAATAACCAGGAGCCGATTTTCTCACTTCTAAAAACTGCTCGAAAAAATAAAATCTCTATTATTTAAGGAATCACAAAATTTAGAGCATTTGTTTTCAAAATCAATTGTCGGCAAGACATCTAGAGCTTGTTGGAACACCCCTGTATAGCTTTATTTTTGAAGCCATTTTGAACTTTATATAAAGCTGTAGCTGAAAATATGTCCGAAAAACGAAATCTCTAAGTTTTGTTTGAGAGGTTTGGAAAGCAGCTTTGACCCTAAATCTCTGAGATTTCTGTTGCACACCTGTTTAGTAAATCAGCCTACTAGGTCTTTTAAAAGAAAAAATATTTGGATAGAATTGAAGGTACTGCAAAATTGTTCCGGCAACAAAAGTAGCACAAAACGTTGCAAAACCTAAATTAATGGGAAAGAGCAAATAAATTGAGTAGTTTCTTATTTATTTGACAACGGTTCGTGGGTTTTTAACATGGAGACGGCATTTTAAGCCACCATTCAGCCCTCTAGAGTCTAAAGCCCTTTGAAGTTGTGTTCAAATTCCTTCTCTAGAGCTCAAAGGTTCACCTTGTTTTTGAATTACGCCTCAGAAAAGTATTTTTTAAAATAAGCAGTACTTACACTCAGCTCGAAAAAAATCGTCAAAAATCTTGTTTTTTCGCAAAGTTAAAAGAATATTAGTATTTTGCTTATTGACATACTTGCTCGATATCGCTATACGTGTTATCTACGCCGTTATTGCGGCCGCTTAATATTAACCAGCTGCTCATAAGCAAAACAAATTTAAAGCCACCACTTTTAAATAAAATAAAAATAGAGTCGTTTTCTGATACATTATAATCATATAATATATGAAAAACTGAAAAAATGTTTCGCTGTTTTTTTATATGAAGTTCTTCATTTACACGGCGTTTCACGTCGAGTGTAAATGCTGCTATACGCTACAAATTACACTAGGCAACAATTTTTTATTTTTTTCTGGTCCTCGGCCAAATTTAGCTTTTTATGATAGATAAAGACCCAAAGATTTAATATATCGACTTCAATAAATTTTCATGGGTTTAGTTTTTAAAAAAAAATTTTTTTTTTTAATTTTACCCGTTTTTTTTCTAATTTTTTCATGAGGTGCTCTTACATTTTGAATTAATTCTCGAGAACATGTATCAGAAAATGTGAATTTTGGCCAGGGGGAGTTTTGGCCAGTGTTATTAATTGGGTTCAAATCTAGGGGCAAAGCAAACGAAGCGTTTATCGTTTTAATAATACCCTCGGTAGATATTTTCTTCTCTTGGTGCTATTTTGCTTACCGGCGATGTACATGACCACACACATAAATAATGTGTATTAATTACATAATATGTATTACACACATATGTATGAATGTATGTTTACTGACACAAGCCACTTACAACATAAGTATTTAACAGTGGATTTGCAACTATACAATTTTGCTAATACCTCTCAGAGCTGCCGAAATATGGGGAAGTGTTTGCACCTGTAACTCAAATAATTTTGGGATGCACTAGACCAAGAAATTTCTGGTATTAAGTCGCTGGCTGCTGCCTTTGGATTTCCCATTACATACATAGTTGTAAAACATAACATTCAATCGGGAGGGCCCGACAGTAAAATACCCTATTAAAGTAAAGGACGTTGTTAGATTCCTAAAATACATACTTGTTTTAGACCCTGTAAAGAAGGTGGCGTGGCAGACCCCATAAGGTATATAAATTCTTGATCAGCATCAACAGTCAAGTCGATATAGTCATGTCCGTCTGTCTGTCCGCCTGTCTGTGCCTTTTTGTGTCATCTAGATCCAGTGATGTGCCGTGGCGCGTAATTTTAGATTGTCGAACTTATTTTTAGATTTATGGAACTAATTTTGAGTCATTTAAAACAATTCTGTTGTAGTGCTCTAAAAATTTTAAGAGTTTACAATTAGTGGACGTACAAAAATTGATTTTGACGAGCTCGGCTTTGACCTTGAAAAGCTTTACAATAAATAAGTTGCTTTTTGCTTTAACTGCAAAAATATATTAAATTTAATTTTCTTTGTTACCATTTTCAGAAACTTTGCAAAAATGCTGTACTTACATTGCCAAAATTATTGACATTGTTGACGCGTCGACTTTTATCATTGTCGACACTCAATTCTCGACACGTCGACAATCGCGTAATCTACATGTATAGTCAACGCGGCACATTACTGCCTAGATCTCAGAGACCATAAAAGCTAGAGTCACCAAATTTGCCATGTAGGTTCATCTATATCGCTCATTGATCAATTTAGATTTAAAATTTGCCACGCCCCCATCCGGCCTCGTAAATTAGAAAACAAAATTTCAAAGTCGAATTACAAGAGCACCTTTAACGCTAGCGCCTTGATATCTTTTGGTCCATATAATATACGCTATGGTCGGAACCTGTCCTGAAAATTTAGGATGATAGACGCGGAAGTTATTAAACTAACAATTTTACAAAAAAGGATAAAGAAAAGACGCTAGCGACCTCTGTGTTTATCAACTGATATCTTCATAGTGGCGACCTCGATTGAAATTTCTGGAACGCAACATTAAAGAACAATATATAGTGAACGCTTTGCACTTAAAAAGTACATGGTCCCTACTTTCGAGCTTTCTCCACCGTAGTTTACTTCATTTTTTTTAAGAGTTCTCTAAGCGAGCTACCAATACATACATTGACATCTACATATATTTATGAGTTCCTTTTAAGAACTATATAAACAGAGAGCTCGGAACAAGACGCGGCGAATGAAGTGAACAAGTTGGGATTGTTTTTGGGACTGACTGCCGACAGAGTCGGCAGGTTTATTGAAAACTAAAGTTCTTATATCTAACATATTGTAATCTATAACTAAGGATACAACTACGGATATTGGTTTAGGCGCTGCATATGATAACTACTTCTTATCATATGCAGCTGGTTACGTGCATATGATAAGTCTTTCTTATCAAAATAAGATGATTGGGGGATCAAAATAAGAAAGACTTATCATATGCACATGGTGTGAAGACTCCGTATCTGCGGAGGACTGAATTTACTTAGGTCTATGGAAATTATTATTAATCTAAAACCAGAATTTACATTGGTCTTAAATGTATCGTTTATATCTTACAATATAAGATTAAACATCCTGGCCCTGTTGAAAGGTTTACCTTTCAAATACAATGTCAGGGCGACCAGGTTCTAGCGGAAAATATTTAGCTTACAATATACAAGATTATACATTCTGGCCCTGTTGAAAGGCTTACCTTTCAAAAAATAATATGTCATTTAATCTTTTGGATTTCTTATTGTACATATATTGTTCGTTTCTTTTTTTAAACATTATTTTTTCTCTTTCTTTTAATGTATCAAGTCTTAATTTATTATGTGTACATACAATTTTTTTGTATTTTAGTACTTTTCGTCCACAAATAAACCTTTTGGTATTTCTTAACTATATAGTTTTTCATTTATTTTAGACTGTAATTATAATTACAAAATTATTCAAGCCACCAAGCAGGACGTGTAGAGAGAGTGTGACAGGCAAAGATTATCGCCTGAATAGAATGAAGGCTCCCACGATGATTTCGGTGGTCAATATTTCCGTAGTGACGTTGGAGGTGTAGTGGGTAGCCTTTGACGTGGCAGATCGGGATGTTTGGAAAGACGCAATATTCCTTCCACCTTAATCTGTTCCATCGCTGGTATATGACTACAGTCGATTTCTTGAGTAACGGTGGTACTTGCCTTTGAGCCGCTCGGCGATGCTTTTGAAGCTCCGCTTTTTACCTACCGGGTCTCTTTGCAACAGTTTTTTGTTGTCTTTAAACTCCTCGGCGATAATTTTTGGCTCCTCACCGAAGCTCCGCTTTTTACTTACCGGGGCTCTTCGCAACAGTTTTTTGTTGTCCTTGAGCGCCTCGGCGATGATTGGGGAATCCTCACTGCAGCTCAGCTTTTTATTTGCCGGGGCTTTTTGCGACAATTTGTTGCCCTTGAGTTCCTCGGCGAAGCTTTGGGGCTCCTCATCTAAGCTCCGCTTTTTTACTTACCGGGGCTCTTCGCAACAAATTTTTGGTGTCTCTGAGCTCCTCGGCGATGATTGGGGGATCCTCACTGCAGCTCCACATATTTTCCACCGGGGCTCTTTGCAACAGTTTTTTGTTGGCTTTGAGCTCCTCGGCGATGATTGGGGTTTCCTCACTGCAGCTCCACATATTTTCCCCCGGGGTTTTTTGCAACAGTTCTTTGTTGGCTTTGAGCTCTTCGGCGATGCTTTTATTCCGCAGCTCGATAAATTCGCCGTAAAGTTCCCAGAAGCGATCAATCAACTCATCGTCTTTGAAAAATGCATAATTCGTGACAAGGAAATCTTTGCAAGCCTTTTCATATCGCTCTATATTAGTGATTGATTCCTCGCCAGTCTTGACTTTATCCAAAGCAGACTGAAACACGCGTAACTTTATACTAAATCTAACGGCAATAACACGTGCCCTTGGTCGGTCTTGTTTCTCACCAGAGCAGTTAGGATTATTTTCTACGTATCCCTCAGCACTACTGTTAGGATCCATGCTGATGGGTAACGTGTATGTATTTTTACTCAAGCCGTACTTTTCTTCATAGTACGGCAATGTTTTTGTAGCTATCGGGTCTCTTTGCAACCAATTGTTGTCTCTGACCTCATCGCTGATGGTTGGGGGATTCTCAAATCTCCACATTTTTTCCACCGGGACTTCTTGCAACATTTTTTTGTTGTCTTCGAGCTCCTCGGTGATGGTTGGGGAATCCTCAAAGCTCCACGTTTTGTCTACCGGGGCTCTTTGTACTTCGCTGATAATTTGGAACTCCTTTTTGAGGCATCACTTGCGGGGTGAGTCCGTCCATTTGTTCTCTGCCGCTACCGTCTTCTTTAGTTGCTCTAGCATTGCCATCTTTTTATTTTTCTTATAATTTATAATATTTAAATTATAAATTAAGATTGCGTGCTTTTTTTTTTAACACACGAACTCGCGTTACCCTTATACATTAGAAAGAATTCGCGAGAACATCACGTCGGGGTCACCAAAATGAACAGAGAGCTCGGAACACGACGCGGCGAATGAAGTGAACAAGTTGGGATTGTTTTTAGGACTGACTGCCGAGAAACTCGGCAGGTTTATTGAAAACTAAAATTCTTATATCTAACATATTTCAATCTATATCTAAGGATACAACTACGGATATTTGTTTAGGCGCTGCATGTGATAACTACTTCTTATCATATGCAGCTGGTGCGAAATACTTCGTATCTGCGTAGGGCTCTATTTGTTTAGGTTACGTGCATATGATAACTCTTTCTTATCATATGCACATGGTGTGAGGACTCCGTATCTGCGGAGGACTGAATTTACTTAGGTCTATGGGAATTATTATTAATCTAAAACCAGAATTTACATTGGTCTTAAATGTATCGTTTATATCTTACAATATAAGATTAAACATCCTGGCCCTGTTGAAAGGTTTACCTTTCAAATACAATGTCAGTGCGACCAGGTTCTAGCGGAAAATATTTAGATTACAATATACAAGATTATACATTTACCGAACTTCGCAAAATAAAAAAATGCAGTAAGCTACAGTAGAGCATGCTCGACAGTAGGAGACCCAGTACTTTTTGTTGCGTACCATTCAATAGATGGAGCTACTACGAAGATAAATTAGTAAACACAGAGGTCGCTAGAGTCTCTTCTTCTTCCTTTTGAACGTAACATTGTTAGTTGAATAACTTCCGCGTTTATTATCCGATTGGAATGTAATTTTCAGGAAAGGTTTGAACTATAATGTTTATTATATGTACCAAAAATCAAGGCGCTAGCATCAAATGTGCTTTTGTAATTCGACTTCGAAATTTTGAATTTCAGTTTTCGTGGGAGGGGGGCGTGGCAAAAATCCAAAACAAACTTGATCAATGGAAGATATAGATGAACCTACATGCCAAATTTGGTGTCTCTAGCTCTTATAGTCTCTGAGATCTAGGCGACACAAAAAGGGACAGACAGACAGACGGACAGACAGACAGACGGACAGACGGACAGACAGACAGACGGACATGGAAGAATATAAATACTTTATGGGGTCTGCCACGCCTCCTTCTGCCTGTTACGCACTTTTTTTTTTGGACAAACTTAATAGACCCATTTGTACTTTTTCATAGTACTGGGTCTAATTAAACAACAAAAATCACTAAAAAACAAATAGCTTAACAAAATGACAAATCCGGAATCTACATTTTAAACTAAAACTAATTATCTAAATATATAAAACTCTTTCACTCTTTCACTGAAGAGACATCATGCTGTGGGCCAAACAGCTAAAAATATCGAGCTGAAATTTTCACAAAATCATCTATTATTTTGTCAATATCTAACGATTCTGCTAAGTCTCTCCTGTTCCATTGACGATCGCAAGTGGTTCTTAATTTATTTCAGTTTGCTAAACGATCCTTCTGCTGACGCTGATGTAACAGGAATTGATACAAATATTCTATAAGCAATTTCCATATTTTTAGACCCAGAACTTTAAAAAAGTACAAACGGGTCTATTAAGTTTGTCCAAAAAAATATGCGTAACAGGCAGAAGGAGGCGTGGCAGACCCCATAAAGTATATATATTCTTGATCAGCATCAACAGCCGAGTCGATATAGCCATGTCCGTCTGTCTGTCTGTCTGTCCGTCTGTCTGTCTGTCCCTTTTTGTGTCGCCTAGATCTCAGAGACTATAAGAGCTAGGGACACCAAATTTGGCATGTAGGTTCATCTATATCTCCGATTGATCCAGTTTGTTTTAGATTTTTGCCACTCCCACCTCCGCCCCCGGAAATTTAAATACAAAATTTCGAAGTCGAATTACAAAAGCACCTTTGATGCTAGCGCCTTGGTTTTTGGTACATATAATAAACACTAAAGTCCTTTCCTGAAAATTTCCTTCCAATCGGATAATAAACGCGGAAGTTATTCAACTAACATTGTTACGTTCAAAAGGAGGAAGAAAAAACTCTAGCGACCTCTGTGTTTATTAACTTATCTTTGAAGTGGCGCCATCTATTGAATGGTATGCAGCATTGATGAACAGTCTATAGTGAACGGTTTGCACTCAAAAAGTGCTGGGTCTCCTACTGTCGAGCATGCTCTACTGTAGCTTACTGCATTTTAATAATTTGATGTTAAATTAAAACTGTGAATAAGTTGCAGGATTTCAAAATGATTTGTTTTTTCAAAATTTTCGCAAATAACGGGAAATAACATTTTTGCACTAACTACTTCACTTGGCAGCTCTTGGGAGCCTAAGTCGGCTCCATATTTTACTGCCAAATTTATTGCGCGTTTTTGAAGTTTACTGTCCGAACCTGACTTAATATTTAGGCCTGTCAAAAAATCAAAATCTTCAGAAAGAGTATGAAGTGATTCAAACCTGCATTTTTATTGCTGTATGATCAAAGTGATTGATTAAAAAAATGTAATTCTAAATTTGTCAGTCTCTGATATATTGTTACTCTAATCAATTCCCTCATATTCAAATTGTCGCCGCACTTTGCGCTTTCTCATGACATTAACTTTTGGCTCAACCCTTAAGCTTTTGGCCAAATCTAAACTTTCTTTTCGAAAAATTAAAAATTTTTCATTTCAAGTGTCGCTTAAATACTTTTAATAAGATTGCCCGCAATGCTTATTGTAATATTTTTAAAGACAATGTTGACAGCATCAATTTCAGATCAAAATAAATTCTTAGCCATCAAATTGACTACAACATTTAAATTATAATCTTATTTGTCTAAACAAGCTCTTATCACCTTGAAACGTCTCTTAATTTTTCTTAATTTCTACCAGCTCTTCCAATACTGTGATGACCTTTGGGAGCTCTCTGTAAGGTGCATTTACCGCATGTTTTTTTGGTTGACCAGCTTGAATAACAATATATTTTTATAGGAAAAATCAAATTGTTCATGAGAGTGTCCCCCCGTTCAGGAGATGGCGAAAAAAATAAAAACAAATTTTGTACATTACCCAAAAATGTGATAATTTTTGTCGATCAAAAGTAGTACAAGCTGAAATTTTTTTTATAAATATTTAATAGTAATGTGCATATGGCGCCCCTAAACCTTGCTCCCGGAGCGCTTGCCCCGCCTGCCCCCTCCTCGGCAGGGCGCTGGTAGTAACCACATCTTAATTTTAGCTGGAGGCTAAGAAGTTGGTTTATAATCGTTTCCAATGGCTTATGATCAGTTACCAACTCAATCAAATTTTTGATGAGTCATCCCCTTCTCCAACAATCCTCAAAAACCATAACTCTAAATGATTCTTAAGGTCATATAACACCGCCGCCAATTTAATCGCAATCGGACAATAAACACGGATGATATTTGACGACAAAAATTCCATATAGTGACGCTAATATGTAATGCTGCATAACAAAATGTTCAGTCAACAGTCGAATGTTAAAATTTCAACTGATAAAGCTGCTTTTGCAAACAAAAAGCACGTGCTGTCATTCTGAGCAATATGCATACTAATTTTAGACATGTATGCATGTGCATACATATACATACTAAATTTGACAAGATTGTTCAAAAATGAGCAGAAATACAAAACTCGTATGTAATTAAGTAGAAGAAAATTTGAGAAATTTTATCTTTACTTCCACAGTGTATTTTATTGTCGGGCCCTCCCGACTAAATGCTATATTTTAATTTGTCGAATGCTTGCTGTTCTAGTTGGTTTCACAGAAATTTCTCATCCGCCTTGAGTAACTTTCTCAGCGGTTCCGTTGTATCTGCCAAATCTGGCTAGAACCTTCCCACGTAGGTGACCAGGCCTAAGAAACTGCGAAGTTCTTCTTTGTTCTTTGGTGGCCTGAATGCCGTAATTACTTCAACTTTCTCTGGATCAGGAGAAATGCCTGTGTCAGATAATATATGCCCAAGAAACTTAAGTCGCTTGGTTTTCCATACACATTTATCTTTCTTGAGAAAGATATTGTTTTCCTTGAAGATAACTTTTACAAACTCCACCGTTTTGTCGTGTTCCTCCAATGAACTCCCGAAGACAATTACATCATCAATATAATTTAATGCTTTCGGGCATTTCGCTAATCGTTCCTCCAGCAGTTTTTCAAATATTTCAGGTGCTGAGTTAACACCGCAGAGTAGACGCTTGTATCTATACAGTCCTTGTGGAGCTAAAAAAGTAGTAATTTCTCAGCTATTTGGTACAACTCGAGTTGTTGATAAGCACTTTTCAAATCCATTCGAGAAAAATCCAGTCTTGAAATAAAGCCGATTCTAGCTCTTCTTTTACCTTGTTCTCAATGGCTGCTGGGATGCGTCGCATTGTTGCTTCACGGGCCTAATATGTATATCAATTGACAGACGAATAGATAAATTAGTCCACTTTGGAAAAGGTTCCAACTTTTCGACTCTATTTACAGCTATGCCCAGTCTTAACACATTGAGTTTTATGACTGTTTCCCGACCAAGCAGCGATTGCCTACCCTTTTTAGACCCAGTACTTTAAAAAAGTACAAATGGGTATATTAAGTTTGTCCAAAAACAATGTGCGTAACAGGCAGAAGGACGCGTGGCAGACCCCATAAAGTATATATATTCTTGATCAGCATCAACAGCCGAGTCGATATAGCGATGTCCGTCTGTCCGATTTTTGAGTTCCTAGATCTCAGAGACTATAATGGCTAGAGACACCAAACTTGGCAATTACGATCATCTATATCTTGCATTGAACGAGTTTGTTTTAGATTTTTGACACGCCCCCTCCGCCCGTGGAAATTTAAATACAAAATTTCGAAGTCGAATTACAAGAGCCCCTTTAATGATAGCGCCTTGATTTTTGGTACATGTAATATACACTATGGTTTAAACCTCTCCAGAAATCATTCCGATCGGATGATGAGAGCGGAAGTTATTCAACTATCAATATTACGGGCAAAAGAAAAAAGAAGACACACTAGCGACCTCTGTGTTTATTAACTTAACTTCGTAGTGGCGCCATTTATTGAATGGTACGCAACATTGATGAACAGTCTATAGTGAACGGTTTACACTCAAAAAAGTACTGGGTCTCCTACTGTCGTATGTTTTATGTTATGTTTTATGTATGTACAATGTACATTGTACATATGTACCAAAATAACACACATACAGCCGAAATGAATTTAATTCTTTATCGGTCTTTTTTTCTTTTCGGTTTTCTCTCGTCGCCAATGTAAAGACCTGTCAACAGCCCAATCGATATATAATAACTGCACAATATTTATTATTTCTTCAGTGAGATCTGCACTGTATAAGATTATATAAGACTAAATTAATGATAGCTAGAATGCTCTCCGCTCTCAGCAACGCTCGCAGTGGCAGGCTGCCACAACTGGTAATGTTGTTTACTTTATAGGGTGATTTTCTAGGCTTTTATTGTCAATTCATTAATTCGTAGTTCAAAATTGGAAACCATTAAAATTAAAAAATGAATATTTTAACAAAATGGGGCTTAATTTAGCGCAGATTTTTGGGATCCACCTTCTAGGTTAGTATTTTACAATATATGCGGATTACTTTCAAGAAATTTATCTGTGGTTTTTCTAATCAGCTCATCAAGCACAACCAAAATTTATTGTATCGAAAATTTTTGTGAAGTTCCCTGCTGTTATAGAAACTCAGTACTTCACGGCCACACCTATTCTATACTAAAGAGGATTTGCAATAAGATAATCAAAAACTACAACCGTCAGCAATGCCTTGAGACTTACACAGTTTTTAATGGCGGCAATAGCACAGATCCTCGACGGTCCGAAAAACATTATAGAGGTAAGGATATATCACCATTTAGATATTGTAAGGTTTATATTCTATTATTTTTAGAAGACGGAAGGGAGCTTAGTAGTTTTTGTAAGCAACGCGGAAGGGAATATAAAAACGATCCTTCGTTAAAAGATGAACGCATTGATTTAAAAGTTATTGCAACGAATCGTCATAAAAACAAAAGCCACACAGGTGATAGAGGGGACTTATATGAAAATAAATACAGTTTCAAAAATTTTATTGCTAAAAATAATAAAGAAAAATCATCTGAGAAGTTACGAAAAGGTATCAGTAACTACTATAATGACAGAAGAGGATCTGGATTAAAGGGAGACAAAATTCGCACAGGAGATGACAAAGTCATATTTAAGTTGGAAAAAGGAGGCGATAAGGGATGGCAATCAAGAATATCTCGAAGTAAAAAATTTACCGCTATTAACGACAGTTTGAATATGCGGGATGAAGAAAAAGACGGAAAAACAACTGACGATTTACGAAAATCAGAAAAAGCAAAGGGACGTATATTGAAAAATCGGACTTATATAAACAATTTAAGGAATTCGAAAGCAACTGAGGAAATGGACGGCAAATTAGAAAATCGTAACGATAAGAAATCTGGGGACAAGGATCGTAAGTGGAAAGATAAGAATAATGTTGGGCCGTCGGAAGCTACCGGTGATAAGCAACGTAATGAGAAAAACATTAATGAAAACAAAAATGCCGGATATTATAAGAAAACTTTAGGCGGCTCAAAAGAAAAAAAACGTAACGAAAAAAAGGTTGAAGAAATTTCCGAAACATTAAATGAGAATGAACGCTACGAAAAGACTATAAATAATAAGAAAGTTGTTGGTAGTTTTTCCACACCATTCAATACAAAGGAACCCAATAAAAATCATCTGAATGATAAGAAAAATGCCGCACCCTCAAGAGCAACTAAATCTATAGAAAGTAGTGAGAATATTCACAGTAAGAAAACAAGGAAACAAGGAAAGCCCCGTGGACAGTCGAAAAATAAGGGCGAGAATAAAAGTGAAACCAATGAAATGTTTGGAGAAAAAGAATTGAAGGCTGATAATAAAGGTAAAGATGGTAAAGGTGGGCCTCTTGATGACCAAATAGGCCAACTGTTTCATGATATGAATAATTCAAGGTTTGAGAGAGAAATAGGATTGAATTTAAATGGAATTAAGAAAACTGAAGGCCATTCAATGGCTAAAAGTTCAAATAAGATAAATCTAATATCGAAAAATGATGGTAAGGGCCAATGGGAAAATGACAAGGGTGAGGAAAATAACATTTATAAAAAGATAGGAAAGGAAAAAAGAAGAAACGATGTTTCCCACTTGATAAGACTTTCAGGACGAAAAGGAAGACATGAAAAAGCGTCTGCATTAAGTTTTACCAAAAAGCGTCATGAAAGTCAATCAGCATTTAGAAGACGCAATGGTACCAAAGGCTCGAAATTCATTCAGTACGGAAAATGGTCAATATGTTTTCAAAAATCTACTCGTGGCGATGAAGTTCGGACCTGTGATATCCTACGTGTTTACATGGAGCAGCGCGATCTAACAAGATGGTATGTTGTATTCCGATTAGTTATTAAAAGCAGCACTTACTACCATTTTTCTTGTTAAAGTTTCCCATGCCGTCAACGTCCTTGCAATGTCTGTGGAACCTGTGTGCGGTACTCACCTAGTTGTTGTTGAGCGTCTATGTTGACGTCGAGGCGTACTTTATATAAATATTACTTTTCCGCATTTTTCGGCTTTTCATTATGTTGTTATCAAAATATTAAAGGTTTATAATAAGTTTGCATCTCCGAGACCTGAAATGGGCAAAGAATGCTAGGACTAGTAAAAAAAAATTGTTTACGTAAAATTTTAATTTGGTGTATTTGAGTAAAAAATGTATTTATTCCTGTGAACCAAAGAAATAACGCAATGCCGGTTTGTTGGATTTCCGTCTCGTTAGTATTGTTTATAAGATTTTGAATAGAAAACGGTTAATTATATATAATGCATTAATGTGACCCGTTATATTTTATTTTTCCAATTCATTTTACGGCACTGCTATAAGCAAGGAGTTCAACACCGAAATTTCAACTTAGTAGGCTAACGTTAGTAACATATAGAGAGGATGATCCGCCTTTAAGTTATCGAGAGGCTGGGACTAAATTTATGACAAGAGAACCAAATCTTATTTTTTCAAAGGTTTCTTTACTTGTAACAAAATTTTAAATTTAAAATACATATTATCCATGAATACTCAACAATTGAATATGATACATGTTGTATGCTCATTAATTTTTATTCCCTAATAATGATTACCAAATGAATACTTTCAAGCAGCGCTAGCGCGAAATCTTTACTCAGGAGCCCTAACAATAACTACACAAATATCTACATCAACAACTAAGTAAGAGTCGTGGGTTTACCCAAATTTGGAGCCAAAAATATCAGCACTGAAAAAAATATTTTGTCGCAGAACAGTTATATTATAACTATTTTTAACTTTTCCCTGCAACTGTATTTAAAATTGAAGTAGAATTCGCCAATCACCAGCTGGTTACGCTCGCTGAAATCTAGGGAAGAAATGTGGACTGAATTGCGCTGTTTTTAAATTATTATATTTGAAATACATAATATTAGGGGCTGGCCCCTGCTCGCCTTGCTCCCCAACCCCAAACTCGCTACGCTCGCTGAAATCTTGTAGACTAGTGTGGAGTTAAAATAGGGAATACTTCACACAGCTAAAGCCGGACCTTATGTCATTTCTTATAAAAAAGAGGAATATGTAAATTCAATTTTTCCCAGCACTTGGACTTAAAGTAATAGTACTTTTTATGAGTAAGTAGCGAGCCCCTAGTACTCGCTTCGCACAGACGGACATGGCTATATCGACTCGGCTGTTGATGCTGATCAAGAATATATATACTTTATGGGGTCTGCCACGCCTCCTTCTGCCTGTTACGCACTTTTTTTTTTGCACAAACTTAATAGACCCATTTGTACTTTTTTAAAGTACTGGGTCTAAAAATAACAAAAGTTATCGTACCAAACGTTAATATGAATCCGATCCTTCCTATGACACCTATATGATATAGTGATCTGATTCTAACCAATTTTGATCAATCTGTATGAAACTATACCAACTATGCTATACTAGTTTGGTTCAGATATCTTAAAAATCGTAAAAGTAATTCATATTAAATATTGACTTTTAATCAGGGACTCAAACCGTAAACGTTAACCTATATTAACCGATGGAAAATTGTAAATGTTACTGAAACCGTAACCGAAAAGAAACTTTTATCTTATTCCGAAACTGATAAACCGAAATTCTTCAAGCCGAAATAACCGCTTAAAAACCGATTCATGAATAACGATTTGTTTCGGTTTTTTTCAGCGACTAAAATTGGGTGTATTTTTATGCCGTTGCAGAGGGTAATTTTTTCACGAAGTTTGTAACGCATTGAAGGAGGCCTCACAGATCCCATAAGGTATATATAATCTTGATCAGGGCGACGAGCTCAGTCGATATTGCCATATGCGTCTGTCCGTCTGTCTTTCTGTCTGTTTCTATGCAAACTATCTCTCAGTTTTGATGAAACTTTGTGCAGATCTGTGTTTTGCTGCACGCAGTACATATGTCGAAACCGGCCGGATCGGATCAGTGTATCATATAGCTGCCATAGAAACGATCGGTTCAAAATCAACATTTAGTATGAAAATCTTTTATGTTTCTTAAGATATCTTTTAGTATGAAAATCTTGTTTGTGTTTTAAGATATCGTTACCAAACTCATTGTGTGTTTGGTATAGTTTCAAACAGCCTGACCAAATTATTGCAAATCGGATTACTATATCATGTAGCTGCCATAGGAACGATCGGTTCGGCATCAACATTTAGTATGAAAATCTTTTTTGTTTCTCAAGATATCTTAACACAACTCACAGATTGTGTGTTTGATACAGTTACATACATCCTTACCAAACTTAATTTAAATCGGACTTCTATTTCATATAGCTGCCATATGAACGATCGGTTCGAAATCAATACATAAAAAATGTTGTAAAAAATCGGACGGCTTATGCAAAGTTCTGCGAGGGTAGCAAAACTTTGGCGCGCCAAAGTTAGCTTGCGCTATATATTTTAATTTGGAATAGATTTTAAATATTTACTTGAGTATAGTATTACATGAGTACCATGCGTATGCTTTCATAACCTTTTCTTTAAGTGATTAGTGAATTTAGTTTAAATTAAATTTGCATTTTTTTTGGGTAAATATTGCATGACCATAACCTTAGCAGTAACTGAAACCTTTGTTCATTTCGGTTTGTATCCCTGCTCTTAACTGATCGTTCATTTAGTATTTGATATAGGTTCCCGATCTTTATCAAAATTGGTCAGAATCGATAAGATCAGTGAGTTTAATTGTGAAATCTTAGGAAACAAAAAAGTTTTTCATATGTATGTTAGTGTTAATTTCTAACCGATCATTCTTATGGCAGCTATATGCTATAGTGATCAAATCAGGCGTGGCAGACCCCATAAATTATATATATTATTGATCAGCATCAACAGCCGAGTCGATATAGCCATGTCCGTCTGTCTGTCTGTCCCTTTTTTGAGTTCCTAGATCTCAGAGACTATAAGAGCTAGAGACACCAAATGTGGCATGTATGTAGGTTTATCTATATCTTGCATTGATCAAGTTTGTTTTAGATGTTTGCCACGCCCACCTCCGCCCCCGGAAATTGAAATACAAAACTTCGAAGTCGAATTACAAGAGCCCCTTTAGTGCTAGCGCCTTTATTTTTGGTACATATAATAAACACTATAGTCCAAACCAGTCCACCAAATTTCATTCAAATGGGATGATAAACGCGAAAGTAATTCAACTAACAATGTTACGGGCATTAGGAAGAAGAAGCGACGCCAGCGACCTCTATGTTTATGAAGTGGCGCCATCTATTGAATGGTACGCAACATTGAAAAGCAATCTAGTGAACGCTCAAAAAGTACTGGGTCTCCTACTGTCGAGCTTGCTCCACTGTAGCTTAGTGCATTTTTTTACAACTTGTACAGTGCTATTAGTAGAGATATCTCTAGCTTACAAATATTTAATTTTGGTCTGCCTCAGAAACCCTTATGTTGTTTTCCTCTATTTCTTGGACTTTAAAACACGGAAATGAATTTTAAATTTTTGTTCTGATTAGTTTCTAAGGTAGAATTTTTAAAATTTTTTTGTTCAAATTTTTTATATGACGCCTCAGCTTATTCAAGCATAAATCGTAAATGCAATTACCGTTTAAACCAAAATTAGTTCCTAACTAAAGGTAATGAAATCACGTTAAAAATTCATTACGTTAAAAATTCTATTTTTTGTGAAAAAAAACGCCGCAAAAGTAAATAAGAAAATATAAAATGTATATTAATCGCAAAAATATCTCCAGTTTGATAAATTGAGCATAAGGTGTGGACTTTCTCGAGCAAAATAAGCCATCGTTCAAATAAATAGGATGACGAATGACGAGCTTATTCATATATTCTATTTTATCCAAAAAACTCCACACTGCCCACTACATACAAATCTTCCGGAAAAGAATACAATTAAATGAGTTTAGTAGTATGAAGCTTTTTGGTAAGGGTAAAATAAAATATGTAAATATATGTATCAATAAGTTCGTCAGTCCTAGGAGATTTCAATATCTTTAGATCGACACGACTCTAGCTCAATACGGTAACCGCGATTACGATTTATGTTTAAAAAACATAATCATCGAAAAAAATTCGAACAAAACTTAAAAAAATTCTATTTTAAATACTAATCAGAGAACAATTTTTAGACCCAGTACTTTAAAAAGTACAAATGGGTCCATTAAATTTGCACAAAAAGTAAAGTAAATATATTTTTGATCAGCATCAACAGCCGAGTCGATATAGCCATGCCCGTCTGTCTGTCCCTTTTTTGAGTTCCTAGATCTCAGAGATTATAAGAGCTAGAGACACCAAACTTGGCGGTTATTTTCATCTATACTTTGCATTGAACGAGTTTGTTTCAGATTTTTGCCACGCCCCCCCTCCGCCCGTAGAAATTGAAAAAAAAAATTTTTGGTATTTATAATACTCACTATAGTCCAAACCTGTCCTGAAATTTTTATTCCAATCGGTTGATAAACGCGGAAGTTATTCAACTAACAATGTAACAGGCAAAAGGAAGAAGAAGAGACCCTAGCGACCTCTATGTTTATCAAGTGGCGCCATCTATTGAATGGTACGCAACATTGAAGAACAATCTTAAGTGAACGCTTTGCACTCAAAAAGTACTGGGTCTCCTACTGTCGAGCTTGCTCCACTGTAGCTTACTGCATTTTTCATTATTAGGATTAGCTTCAATTTCAACCAACTTCGTTAGTGATATACTGACACATACATCAAATTTCTGATGTATTGAACTATTTTAGTGTTGTGTTTTAAGTGATAGTTATATTAAGCTGCAGGGCACAACGGTTTGTCTCATCCGTGATTAGTTTTACAACTTATTTGGACCTTGGTCTGTTTTAATTCAAATGGTAGTGATGAATCGCCACGTCTACATCCAACACAATTGACCCACTTGAGATTTTATAAAGAGCTAAGAATGTTGTAAACAAAATCTTATGAATGGTTGTTTAAGAAGTACAAGTTAAATTTTTTCAGAACATTTAGACACTAGAAATAGGATGGATTTGCTGACCAGTTGGTTCAAGTGTTGGCCAGTTAGACCGAAGGCTTTTAGGAGGCTTGATCATGGTTCTTCCACCTAATTGACACCTCACAATATGCCTTGGCAGCAAAAAAACACGAAAATTATCGTTATAATTGGCATACGATATTCCAACGTAGTGGCAACAAACGGCCAGAGTTTGTTCCTCTTAACCCGGTCTTCACTTTTTTGCCTTTTAAGAATATTTCTAACAGCTTTTTTAAAAATATTTGTTTATGAAACAAAAGAAAATAATACACAGAATATTTATTTACCAACCAAAATGTCAGAAAATAAATTCTTAATATATAAAAATTAAAGCTAAAAAATTATATTCATTAGATTTGCCACTGTAGATTAAAAACTGAAGACCGTCTACTGGCGGTCTTACCCGTTAGAGGGTTAATGCCAAGTCCTCACTGCACTTGCATTGCGTATTTCCGCATTTTCAGACAAATGCTGCAATTCACCCCATTCATTTCTTACGGGAGGTAAGGGTGGGAAAAGTTGCAGGCAACCAGACTGCAACTGCATTTCGATAGGACTATTCGTTTTTTTTTTTTTATCGATTTTTGGTAATTTGTTATGATCCGGCTAATCGGTCGCAGCCAAGTATCGGTTTGCCGGATAGCTATCGGTATTACTCAGGGATGAGTACGACCTCGATACTGGGCGAGTCGGGTTAACAAACTTATTTATATTTTTACTTTCGGAAGTATATTCGGACTTCGGTCTCAAAAGACAATCTTACGACGCCCTTCCATCCTATAGTCGGCTGCGATAGTTAGTGCCGACTCCCTAATCCAGACTTTACCCAACCTTACCATCTCACCCTAAATAAATAATTAGCAAATCATCTTTTTAAGAAGCGAATTTAACAAATTTAATTAATAATAATGTTCTTATCATTTAATAAAATTATTTAATTCTAGCATCTTATATCTCGTGATTCACGATTAATTTGCAGCATTTATCCTCTTAACGAAACTCACTAACGATATATTTATAAAATTAACAGTCTGGCAACCCTTGAACAGATAGGCGCGAGAAAAAAAGGTAAACAAAAATAACAAAAAGTGTAAATTAAATATAAATAAATTAATATGTAAATTAAATTAATAAATATAATTAATAACATAGTATATGGCAATAAATAAATTCATAAATAAAGCTTACATTAGAAGCCAATAAACGGTGTTATTGTTTATACTTGTTATATGCTTGTGTGTGTGATCTGTAATGTCCAAGTGTTTCGCAGGTTTATGTTTATATGTATGCTATATAGAATATGTTTGTTTGTTTTTATTAACTTTTCTATAGGCCATTAAGCTTCCCTAACCCTACAAGAGCTCTTCTGGGGTCAAAGGGACATACCGGCAGGGGCTATTCCTCATATAGAGAATAATTGGGTGAGTACCAAAGAAACACCTAGGAATGTAAACACACACAAAGGCATATGTATTGAAAAAAAACTGATGTTCTCGGTTTTTTCTTATTTGTATTTCATGATTTTGGGCACGATTTCCACTTTTCACAAAAAATAAATGCGAGACACGCTGTGACATTTCTAAACAAATGATCTCAAGCCTTGCTGCTGCTACTACGCGACGCTTGCTGCTGTCTGCCTATGTGAAACGGACTCACTCATGATTATATTATATATCCGTGGTGAGCTTCCGTTGCCATTTAAGGGCGACCGCTTTGGTGGATCTGGTGTTTAACCGCCATGATTCTGCTTGAAGTCTTTCTTGCTGCTTGGTCACAATTGGCTTTTCCAAGGAAAAAATACTTTGCTGTGCATCAGCTTGGGCAGCAAATGCAGAAAAAACTCCTTAATCCCCTTTTTGCTTGACAGCGTGGTCTAGGGTCTTCTCTCATCTTATGCAAATTTTTTATTTATCTCTCTTTAGGAGCACGTCCGTCCGCCTCAAACCTTAAATCATCTTAATCTCTAAGAAAGTTTTTAGTACCATGATTAATACAACAATAACAAAAATTTTTAGTACCCTCTTCCTATTTTCTGTGCAATACTGCTCCCTAATCCATCTCCTTACGGGCCAATGGGCATAAGGGGCATTAAGTAATATCGTTGTCGCATTGCCACATTTACCCCCAGGTTGGATAAATTGCGGGGTTGTCACCTTCTATTTTCCTTCCCCGATAATTCCCTTAAACAAATTCCCGGGAAAAATATTGAACTGGCCAACAAACAGGAATGCGCCCCCCACCCCATAAACCCAACTTATGCTGGCGAAAACGATAAAATTTGTCGACGCATTAAAAATGCACCAATAAACTTTAAGATCGTTTGTACCCAGTCGGATCTAAAGCAGCGCCCAATGAAGGCCACACCCACGACCCAAACTACCACACGAATAGAACGAGAACGCACAACTACTACCACGAGCATCCGCCGAAGGTAAGTAGACTTCCTTATTGGCGCGGATCCTTCCCATGAAATACACCTAATGATCGTCCTTGCAGATCATCTAGTTCATAGGCGTTGAAGCCTACAGCCCGGACGACGCGGCTCTTCAGGTAAAATTTCGCAAACTTCGCGTTGAAAGATTTGCTGAAGTTTCTCAGCACAAAATTGCGTCTCCGCACCTCCTGTCCTGGTTCCAACCGAAGATGACGTGCTCGTTGATCATAGCTTTGACAGCTTCGCTCGTAAGCTTTGTGCAGATGCTGGTTTACCTGGTCGCGAATCACAGCCAATCTATCATTGGCCTCCAAATCAGAGATCTCATGATCTGAGAGTGATCTCACCTTCCTGTCCAGTTGGTAGCTTGACCCATTCAAGTGCATGTGTCGGCAAAGAACGGAGTCACTCCTGTTGCCGAATGCACTGCGTTCCTGATCGCTACTTTGGTCTCCGGTAAGTAGGCGTGGCATTCTCGGTAAACCTACTCTAAATACATTCTGATTGCAGATAATACCGTCCTGCTCACTCGTTCGGCGGCATTGCTTTGAGGCGAACACACGGGCGTGCGTAGATGATTTATCCCAAAAGCCTTTGTCATCACTTCAAAGAACTTCGAAATAAATTGTCTGCCATTGTTCGAATGTATCACTTCGGTCACGCCGAACTTAAAGAACACCTCGTGAACTAGGAAGTTGACGATGTCTGTTGCTGAGGCTTCTTTTATGGCCTTCAAAAACGTAAACTTTGAAAAGTGGTCCACCACGATAAAAATCCATGCATGTCCTCGGAACGACCGTGGATATTTGCCTAGAAAATCGATGTAAATTTTCTGAAACGGACGATCAGTGACTATTTTCTTTTTCATTCCTAATTGCACGAAATAATTTTGTGCCTTCATTCCTTGCAGACTTCACATTTCCCCACAAAATCACAAGCTAGGATTGTCATGACTGGCCAGTAGAATCAACGACGCAATGCCTGCAAGGGTTTTTGCCATGCCTTCATGAGCCGATGTCTTGCTGGCATCTACAATGTACATCCTGGATGAGTGCGGCTGTCAACGACTTGGGTACCCATAGCTTCCAGCTCGTGCCTTCAAGTTCATCGTCCAACGCATCATAGGCCATTCTTTTGAACACCACACCGTTCTGCACCTTCAGAACGGGCAATTGGTTTTGCTGGCTCATCACTTCGTCGATCCGAGTTTGGAATCCCAGAAGAACTTCTGCCGTCACCTCCAATTTCTCCACGCTTCTGGATAATGTTTGCGCGACAACATTGTCGGCACCCTTCTTGTACCGCATCGAGAAAGGAAATGCCTGAAACTCCAACGACCACCTGGCTAGTCAGCCACTTAAGTCCTTGAGACTCGTCAGCCACTGCAGGCTCACCTGGTCGGTGATAACAGTGAATGGCATGATCTCGACGTACAGCCGGAATCTGTGGATCGCCCGTTTTGCAGCCAAGCAGTCCTTCTTCGTTACCGTAAAGTTGATCTGGTGTCGGTTCAGCCTGGCTAAAAAGAATGCCACCAATCTTTCATGCTGCTTGTCGTCTAGCTGAAACAAAGAAACAAATCGGCTCCTACACCAAAGTGTGTGGCATCGCATTGGATAAAGAACGGCGAAACAAAGAACTGATGGTAAGCCCAGGACGGACTACCAAATACTTAAAGCAAAGGCCCGTCGAGCACGTTTCATTCTTGGCAAGATTGCAAAGCATGAAGTAGAGGGTAAGAGCGACCCGAGCAAAGCCGAGGACGAAATACGATGCAAAGAGACGATCGCGCAGTTCTTGACACAGCGTGCAAACTTGGCGACGAAACAAACGCAGCTTGGCAAATCTAAGCTTAATAGATCCCAGGAAGAGGGTCATAACGCGCCTAAGAGGACGAAGCAAAGGCCACCTCGTTCGGGAAAGCCGGATCGGCTCTTCAGCATAGTGGCAAAGGATAACTTGGCCTTGGCACTGATTGACAGGCTCAACGTGGACGGTAAGCTGCTGGCGGAGAAGTGGGGAGAGGTGGAGACCAAACCCTCCGATTTGGTCATGGACTATGTCCTGAACAAACCGGGATGCTCCATCCCGTCCTATGACTCCTCAGCTTTGATAGGGGGCCATTGGGTAATCACCTGCATGGACGAGGGCTGGAGGTTGTTCCCGGTAGAGTGCATAGCTAAGATCCCGACAACATCCTCGATGATACTAGCGGGCTGCAAAGCGACATGATTCTTAACAAGACGCCAGCTGTCGAGACCGAAACTGGCAAAACGAGCGAGACAACACAATAATGCCGACTGTCGATCAGATAAATCTGAAGCGTAGCAGGGTGGCTTCAGACAATCTGATCGTCCTCCTCCGTGAGGAGGACATAGACGTCGGCATTATACAAAATCCCTGGACTAGAGACACGACAGTCTTGGGTCTATCGGCACAAAGCTACGACATAATTTACAAGAGGTCCGAAAGTAGGCCGAAAGCTTCTATAATAATCAAAAAACTTTATAAAGCTCTTTAACTCCCCAGCTTGAGCCATAAAGATCTGACAGTTGTCAAGTTCGACTTGGCCAGAGGAAAAGCGCTGATGATCGCCTCCGCATACATGTCACATGACCAACAAGCTCCACCAGCAGCTGTGGAAGGCTATTGGCACAGTTGGAAAAGACCAAAACCAACTTCTTGATAGGCTGTGACGCCAACTGCAGACATACGGTATGGGGAAGTTTAGAATCTAATGACAGGTTACAGTCACATAAAAATAAGTAACTGAAGGGTATACATGCGTCACTCGTTTTCAGACCACAGATGCCTACTTTTCGGAATTGATATCGACGCGATCAACACCGAAAAGTTACGTAGCCCACGCAAAAGCCTTCAACCAGAGCTACGCTAGTAAAACATGGAAACCATATAAAGATGCATTCAAAACATCCATTGAAAACGTAAACGACACGGCAAGAATTGCTTAAATCCCAGCAAAAGAACTGCTAAATAAATCAGACGGAAGCTCGACAATGTCGACCAAAGAATCTTTGGAGGTGTTGGTAGACACTCACTTTTCAGAAAACGCCTTAACGGAGAAGCATCACCCATATGTGCTGCTACAACCGTGATACAGAAGTAATAACCAGAGGAAAACTTACCTGGGCGATAAATACCTTTTAATAATTGCAAAAATGCCACAAGTCTTAGATATAGACACGATCTCCTGGCTTCTGAGCATATTAAAAATCTGTATCAGACTGAACTATGTCTGAAGTCTGACAGTCTGGAGAGAGGCAAAGGTAATATTCATTCCTAAACCAGGAAGAAGAGGGCATATCCTAGCTAAGGATTATAGCCTTACACCTTTCAATCTTAAGACGTTGGAAAGAATTCTGGACATTTACATTCCGCAAAAAGGAAAGTCGACAGAAACAGCACTACACGAAGTAGTGCGACAAATTGAAAGATCCCTGGAATGTAAACAATACACGAAGGCGGCCTTTTTAGACATAGAAGGAGATGATTGGGCTAAGTCATGCGGTCTAAGAGTGAACCCAGCTAAAACGGAATTAATACTCTTTACAAGACGAACAAAGATTCCAGATTTCAATCTGCCAAAACTTAGTAGGCAAAGATTGACACTATCAGGCAAAGTAAAGTTTCTAGGAATGATTCGAGACCCAAGACTGTCATGGAAGCTAAATATAAAAGAGCTGGTAAAGAAGGCGTGCATAGCATACTACTCCTACAGAAAAAACGTCGGCAAAACGTGGGGACTACATCCAAAGATGACTCTCTGTATGTAAACGGCAGTAATTAGACCCATTCTCAAATACCTAGCGCTGGTTTGGTGGCCAGCACACTCAAAGAAATACTATATAGATAAGCTTACAAGAACTCAACGAACAGCATGCGCAGGAGACGCAGGCGCTATGAGATCCTGTCGAACAATGGCTCTGAATGCCATACTGAATCTCCTACCAATTGAATCCCATATTGTAAGCATAGTAAGATTGCTGGAAAGCCAGGAACATAGGACACAGTAGCATACTAAGCAGAAATGAATTTCGATCGTCCACGAAAACAGATTACGAAATTACCAGAATAAGTTTTGAGCAGAACTTCAAAACAAGAATCCCATCAAGAGATGAGTGGGCTGTCGAGAACCTGGAAGCCACATTTGACAGGAAACTCTACACCGAGGGGTCCAACATGGACTGCGGTGTGGGGCCGGAGTATAGTCGTCGGACCTGTCAGTGGACAAGTCTGTCCATCTACCAGGTCTGGCAAGTGTGATCCAAGCAAACCCTTCGCAATAATGGAAGCACCTTAGCATCTATTCGAGCGAGGACTCAGGAATGCAAATGTGGCATTCTTCTCGGCAATTAAAGCTCTCAACTCTTTTCGGCAAAACTCTACACTAACAACAAACTGCAAACGAGCTTTTAATGCAGTTGGACACAACAATATTGTTTCTCTGATATGGGTCCCAGGTCATAGGGATCTCGCAGGAAAAGAAAAAGCGGACTAGCTTGCCAGAATAGAAATGACAACAACACCAGAAGAGGTGCGTTCACCCATCAAACATGAAATCCATGCATGCCAATAAAGCTAACGTGAGATGGAAAACTAATGCTGGGAAAAATCATGCTGGGTACACCAAAAAACGTACAGAAGAGTTACTGAGCAAGTCTTGAAAGGACTTTACAAGAATAAAAGCAACAATCACAAGGCACTCGCAAATTTGAAAGCACGCCAGGAAAACAAACCAACACCCAGCTCTGCCGCAGCTGTAAGGACCCGCAGGAGGTGGAAACTCCCGAGCACCTGCTCTGCCACAAAGATGGTTTGTGGCACATTAACTAGAGTCGCTAAACGATGTCGGACACATCGCACCAGATAAAATCCTAAGCTTCCTGAACCACAGCAAGTGGATTTAGGGAGTTTAGGAGAAAATAAAATAATAAACATAGTACATATACTAGTTTTACAAAAAGGTATTAAGGAGCATGCTCCAATGGAAGAGACTGGTTAATCTAGCTCGCCACCTGACCTACCTACTTCGTTTGTGGAAATGTGCGTAATAGGCAGAAGGAGGTGTGGCAGACCCCATAAAGTATATATATTCTTGATCAGCATCAACAGTCGCTATAGTCATGTCCGTCTGGGCGAGTTAAAAAGGCCGATGTGATTCGTTTAAATAATAGTTTATTTTACTCATTATTAAACACTTTTTTACTACGCGTTTCGGCAATTATATTGCCTTCTTCAGAGGGTCTGCAACAAACATTAATGCATATATATATATATACATATTATATTTATATCTTAAAATTTAAAAACAAACATTGACTGATACATGTTACATATGTATGTACATATTTATACCCTTGCAGAGGGTATTATAATTTTGTCACGAAATGTGTAACGCATTGAAGGAAGCCTTACAGACCCCATAAAGTATATATATTCTTGATCAGGGCGACGAGCTGAGTCGGTATAGCCATGTCCGTCTGTCTGTCCGTGTGTCCGTCTGTTTCTATGCAAACTAGTCTCTCAGTTTTGAAGCTATCTTGATGAAATTTGGTACAGATCCGTCTTTTTGCTGCACGCAGCACATATGTTGTTTAGTGTATCTAATATGTTGGAGCCGGCCGGATCGGATCACTATATCATATAGCTGCCATAGGAACGATCGGTTGGAAATAAACATTTAGTATGAAAAACTTTTTTGTTTCTCAAAATATGTCAACCAAATATACACAGTGTGTGTTTGATTAAGTTTTAAACAGGATGACCAAATTTGGAGTAAATCGGACTACTATATCATATAGCTGCCATAGGAATGATCGGTTCGAAAGCAACATTTAGTATGAAATACTTTTTTGTTTCTCAAAATATGTCAACCAACTACACACATTGTATGTTTGATTAAGTTTCTAACAGGCTGACCAAATTTGATGTAAATCGGACTACTATATCATAAAGCTGCCATAGGAACGATCGGTTCGAAAACAACATTTAGTATGAAAAACTTTTTATACCCTTGCAGAGGGTATTATAATTTTGTCACGAAATGTGCAACGCATTGAAGGAAGCCTCACAGACCACATAAAGTATATATATTCTTGATCAGGACGACGAGCTGAGTCGATATAGCCATGTCCGTCTGTCCGTCTGTCCGTGTGTCCGTCTGTTTCTATGCAAACTAGTCTCTCAGTTTTGAAGCTATCTTGATGAAACTTGGTACAGGTCCGTCTTTTTGCTGCACGCAGTACATATGTCGGAACCGGCCGAATCGGATAACTATATCATATAGCTGCCATAGGAACGATCGGTTCGAAAACAACATTTAGTATGAAAAACTTTTTTGTTTCTCAAGATATCTCAACCAACTATACACATTGTGTGTTTGATTAAGTTTTAAGCAGGCTGACCAAATTTGGTGTAAATCGGACTACTAGTTCATATAGCTGCCATAGGAACGATCGGTTCGAAATCAACATTTAACAAATTTTAAAAAAATGCAGTAAGCTACAGTGGAGCAAGCTCGACAGTAGGAGACCCAGTACTTTTTGAGAGCAAAGCGTTCACTATAGATTGTTCTTCCATGTTCCCTACCATGCAATAGATGGCGCCACTACGAATTAAGTTAATTAACACAGAGCTCTGCAGAGGTCGCCAGCGTCTCTTCTTCTTCCTTTTGCCCCCAACATTGTTTGTTGAAAAACTTCCGTGTTTATCATCCGATTGGAATGAAATTTGCTGGACAGGTTTGGATTATAGTGTATATTATATGTACCAAAAATCAAGGGGCTAGCATTCAAGGGGCTTTTGTAATTCGACTTCGAAATTTTGTATTTCAATTTCCGGGGGCGGAAGGGGGCGTGGCAAAATTCTAAAACAAACTTGATCAATGGGAGATATAGATGAACTTACATGCCAAATTTGGTGTCTCTAGCTCTTATAGTCTCTAAGATCTAGGCGACACAAAAAGGGACAGACGGACAGACAGACAGACGGACAGACGGACAGACAGACAGACAGACGGACATGGCTATATCGACTCGGCTGTTGATGCTGATCAAGAATATATATACTTTATGGGGTCTGACTCGCCTCCTTCTGCCTGTTACGCACATTTGCACAAACGTAATAGACCCATTTGTACTTTTTCAAAGTACTGGGTCTAATTATTCCGTGTCGTCATCTTTCTTCTACATTTCACTATTTATTTGTTATGTACTTTGTTAGCGTCACTTTTGTGATTGTCCACTGCAATAGCTGCTGCATAAATGTAATTTGTTTGTTCTATTTCACCTTTGTAGTTCAATGCGCGCTCTCCTTGTTGTATTCTTAAGCTCTCTAATGTCAATCTCGTTCTCTCTCTTCTCTCAATGTCCAGAATTTTGGCGTTGTCAAAATCAGCTGTGTGCCCTGTTGTTGTAATGTGTTGAGCGAGCGCTGTGGTCATCTTTCCTTTTTTCGCGTCTCCTCTGTGTTCCGCAATTCTTGTTCCTAACGCTCGTTTTGTTGCTCCTATGTATACCCCGTTGCAGCTCTCATTCTCCTCTCCTTTGCAATTGATTTGGTAAATGACGTTTTGTTGTTTTTCTCTCTCAAATTTCTCTTTTGTGTTCGTAAATAATCTTCTTATATTAGTGTGAGCTTTGTATGCATATATTATATGTTTTATTGTGGTTGTGGTATAATATTTGTTATTGTTTTGCTATTTGTTATGTTTTCAACATGTCCTATGCTGATGTACTGCTTTTCTTCATTGTTGATGTTTTTTTTTCCTTATCTTTGTTTTTAACTCTGTTTGTTGTTTCTGTAATTAGTCTATCTATTAGTTTTTCGGGAAAGCTGTTTTTTGTTAATAAAGTTTTTAATTTTATATACATATGTATATCTCTCGTCTATGTATTTCGTCACTTAATGTACATGCTTTGTTTATTATGTATGTTTATTGCTTTATTTAGATTTTGAATTTTAGGTTGGTTGGAATAAAAATGTATTATTCGTTCTGATGCAATTTGTTTTGTATACCATTTATAAACAATTTTTCTACCTTTGTTTTCCAATTCTATGTCTAAATATGCTATTACGTTGTCCACTTCTTTTTCTATGGTTAATTGTATCCTATTGTGTTGGCCATTTAGTGTATCTTATATCTCTTGTGTTTGATATGTGTTTTATGTGTATGTTTTTTTGTTAGTGCATCTATTGCGTTGTCTAATATCTTGTCCAATACGACGTTTGCTATTGTTGGGGATATGGGATTGCCCATGGGCATGCCAAATATTTGGTTGTAAATAATGTTGTTGTATGTTAAGTAGTTGTTTTCAATAAGGATAAAGTCTAATATGTTTCTAAACTGTTGTTTTGGTATCTTTGTTTGTTCTGTAATGTCAGTCAATCTCTCCATGATATTTTGAGTAGCCAATTTTATGGGTATATTGGTAAACAATGATACCACATCCAATGATACCAATATTTCGCTTTCGTCTAGAGTCGTTTCCGCAAATCTTGCTTTAAGTTGTGTTGATACTTGAATATTGAACAGAGAGCTCGGAACACAACGCGGCGAATGAAGTGAACAAGTTGGGATTGTTTTTAGGACTGACTGGCGAGAGACTCGGCAGGTTTATTGAAAACTAAAATTCTTATATCTAACATATTTCAATCTATATCTAAGGATACAATTAGGGATATTGGTTTAGGCGCTACATATGATAACTACTTCTTATCATATGCAGCTGGTGCGAAATACTCCGTATCTGCGGAGGGCTCTATTTGTTTAGGTTACGTGCATATGATAACTCTTTCTAATCATATGCACATGGTGTGAAGACTCCGTATCTGTGGAGGACTGAATTTACTTAGGTCTATGGGAATTATTATTAATCTAAAACCAGAATTTACATTGGTCTTAAATGTATCGTTTATATCTTACAATATAAGATTAAACATCCTGGCCCTGTTGAAAGGTTTACCTTTCAAATACAATGTCAGGGCGACCAGGTTCTAGCGGAAAATATTTAGCTTACAATATACAAGATTATACATTCTGGCCCTGTTGAAAGGCTTACCTTTCAAAAAATAATATGTCATTTAATCTTTTGGATTTCTTATTGTATATTGCTCGTAACAGATTCTTTTTTTTTAAAACATTATTTTTTCTCTTTCTTTTAATGTATCAAGTCTTAATTTACTATGTGTACATACAATTTTTTTGTATTTTAGTACTTTTCCTCCACCAATAAACCTTTTGGTATTTTCTTAACTATATAGTTTTATATTTATTTTAGACTGTAATTATAATTACAAAATTATTCAAGCCACCAAGCAGGACGTGTAGAGAGAGTGTGACAGGCAAAGATTATCGCCTGAATAGAATGAAGGCTCCCACGATGATTTCGGTGGTCAATATTTCCGTAGTGACGTTGGAGGTGTAGTGGGTAGCCTTTGACGTGGCAGATCGGGTTGTTTGGAAAGACGCAATATTCCTTCCACCTTAATCTGTTCCATCGCTGGTATATGACTACAGTCGATTTCTTGAGTAACGGTGGTACTTTGCCAGGGCTCTTCGCAACCATTTGTTGCCCTTGAGATCCTCGGCGATGCTTTGGGGCTCCTCACTGAAGCTCCGATTTTTACCTAACGGGGCTCTTCGCAACAGTTTTTTGTTGTCTTTGAGCTCCTCGGCGATGATTGGGGGGTCGTCACTGCAGCTCGGCTTTTTATTGGCGGGGCTCTTTGCGACAATTTGTTGCCCTTGAGATCCTCGGCGATGATTGGGGGAGCCTTACTGCAGCTCCACATATTTTCCACCGGGGCTCTTTGCAACAGTTTTTTGTTGGTTTTGAGCTCCTCGGCGATGATTGGGGTATTCTCACTGCAGCTCCACATATTTTCCCCCGGGGCTCTTTGCAACCGTTTTTTGTTGGTTTTAAGCTCCTCGGCAATGTTTGGGGGATACACTGCAGCTCCACATATTTTCCACCGGGGCTCTTTGCAATAGTTCTTTGTTGGCTTTGAGCTCCTCGGCGATGATTGGGGTATCCTCACTGCAGCTCCACATATTTTCCATCGGGGCCCTTTGCAACAGTTTTTTTTTGTTGGTTTTGAGCTCCTCGGCAATGCTTTTATTCCGCAGCTCGATAAATTCGCCGTGAAGTTCCCAGAAGCGAACAATCAACTCATCGTCTTCGAAAAATGCATAATTAGTGACAAGGAAATCTTTGCAAGCCTTTTCATATCGCTCTATATCAGTGATTTATTTCTCGCCAGTCTTGACTTCATCCAAGGCAAACTGAAACACGCGTAACTTTATACTAAATCTTACGGCAATAACACGTGCCCTTGGTCGGTTTTGTTTCTCACCAGAACAGTTGGGATAATTTTCTACGTATTCCTCAGCACTACCGTAAAGATCCATGCGGATGGGTAACGTGTATGTATTTTTACTCAAGTCGTACTTTTCTTCATAGTACGGCAATGTTTTTGTAGCTATCGGGTCTCTTTGCAACCAATTGTTGTCTCTGACCTCATCGCTGATGGTTGGGGGGTTCTCAAATCTCCACATTTTTTCCACCGGGGCTCCTTGCAACATTTTTTTGTTGTCTTCGAGCTCCTCGGTGATGGTTGGGGAATCCTCAAAGCTCCACGTTTTATCTACCGGGGCTCTTTGTACCTCGGTGATAATTTGGAACTCCTTTATAAGGCTCCACCAACTAATTGCGTCCGTCCAACTGTTTTCCGCCGCTACCGTCTTCTTTAGTTGCTCCATTGCCATCTTTTTAATTTCTCTTATAATTTATAATATTAAAATTATAATTTAAGAGTGCGTGCTTTTTTTTTTTTAAAGACACGAACTCGCGTTATTCTTATACTTTAAAAAGAACTCGCGAGAACATCACGTCGGGGTCCCCAAAATAAACAGAGAGCTCGGAACACGACGCGGCGAATGAAGTGAACAAGTTGGGATTGTTTTTAGGACTGACTGCCGGGAGACTCGACAGGTTTATTAAAAACTAAAATTCTTATATCTAACATATTTCAATCTATATCTAAGGATACAATTAGGGATATTGGTTTAGGCGCTACATATGATAACTACTTCTTATCATATGCAGCTGGTGCGAAATACTCCATATCTGCGGAGGGCTCTATTTGTCTAGGTTACGTACATATGATAACTCTTTTCAATCATATGCACATGGTGTGAAGACTCCGTATCTGCGGAGGACTGAATTTACTTAGGTCTATGGGAATTATTATTAATCTAAAACCAGAATTTACATTGGTCTTAAATGTATCGTTTATATCTTACAATATAAGATTAAACAAATACTGTATTTCACCGCTGTTATGTTCTCTAAAATTTCCCCAATGTGTTTCGCCAGTTTGTAACACGGAACGTTGGTTGAGGCAAATATGGGTCTCAGTGGGTAGTCTTCTTTATGTATCTTCTGTAATCCATATATCCTTGGTGCGTGTCCTCCTGAACAGTACAATTTTGCTTTTAAACGCCAGTCAAAGTGTTTATTCTAGTCGCTAATTTTCCTCTCGCTGTGTCTCTTTGTTTTTCGTCATCTATTGTTTGAATTCCCTGCTCCAGATCTGCTATTATGTTAATTGGTTTAATATTTTGTTTGTCTATAGGCAGTGCAAATTTGGTCCCAGTGATAATAGCCATTGACTTTAATTTGGAATGTATACGGCCGACAAGTTTACAAACCAATTTATGTTTCATTGAAAATCAAATTTCTGTGCCACTATTGTTTTGTCTTTGTCCATTGGCTTTGTCCATCTTCCACTGATCAGTGTTGTTTCTTATCCGTTGATACACTAACTTCTGGTTATTCTCTAGTTCTTGTATCTCTCCCCGATTTAATGTCTAAAGTTAGTTTCTAGTTTGGTTAGTTCTTTTAAACAATCATCCAGTCTGAAATTGTGTCTAAAAACTTTCGTTTTACCTGTCAGATGTTTGGGTATTATATTATAATCCTTAAATTGTAATAAATATCTCAGTAGTCCTCCTTGCTTAGCTAAGCTTCTCTGACACTTGAAATAGTTTTTAATATAATATATTAAGTTATCCCAATAATTGGTTCGTATGTGTTGCATGTATCCTTTCATGTTTGTTGTTTAAATATATTTCCGGTACACTCTCCGGCTTTAGTTATGTGTTTTTAAAAGTGGGCCTGTATTTGACATAGTATGTAAGAATTTTTCCTCTGGGCGATTTAAAAAGGCCGACGACGCCATCTCCCTTATGTTGGCCTTAGCCAATGAGGACGGTCACCTGGTGGAGCTCCACATGTTCCCCCTACCCGTAAGATGGTTAAATCAGCCGAACATGTTCACATAAGGTAAGCATAAACTTTAATGGATTTATTAAATATTAACATAGTAAATTTTTATATTTAGACCCAGTACTTTAAAAAAGTACAAATGGGTCTATTAAGTTTGTGCAAAAAAATGTGCGTAACAGGCAAAAGGAGGCGTGGCAGACCCCATAAAGTATATATATTCTTGATCAGCGTCAACAGCCGAGTCGATATAGCCATGTCCGTCTGTCCGTCTGTCTGTCCCTTTTTTGAGTTCCTAGATCTCAGAGACTATAAGAGCTAGAGACACCAAATTTGGCATGTAGGTTCATCTATATCTTGCATTGATCAAGTTTGTTTTTGATTTTTGCCACGCCCCCATCCGCCCCTAGAAATTGCTCCACTGTAGCTTACTGCATTTTTTTCATTAAGGAAATTGACATATTAATTTGTTTAATGTCGACTATGTGCAATCGACAATTTACATTATAAATTATATATATTAAAACTTAAAATATGCTTTAAAGTAAAAAAAGAAAAAAGAATAATATATATATATATATATATAATGAGCAAGTTCCAAATTAAGATCAATTACTCAGACCCAACATTTGTTGCGACGGTTGGGGAAACCACAAGAAAAACCCAATTAGGTCTGATATCATGTTAGTGATAGTTATTATGAGCTAGTGAAAATAAGATAGATGTTTTAATAGTAAAAGTTGAGGCATCTGCATTGATAACATTGTAAGTTCTATTATAATCCGTACAGAGCACTCGAAAGGGTTCATGCAGGGAATAGCTATCAGTACAAATATTAAGGAATAGTGGTATATAATTCCGGGTATACCTGGCAGGAACTGAGAAATATTTCTTGACTCAATAAATAAGAAGAATCAATTTCGCCAGCTTCTAATTTAACCATAAACATGACGCCAAGCATAATACGACGGTTAGTTATAGTGGGTAGATTAATTAAAAGAAGTCTATTAGTATACGGGGGTAAATTAAAGCCTGAAACCCAGGAAAACCACGTAAAGGATATAATGGAAATTTTTTTTGGACAGATACGATCCTGGTGGTTAGAGTATTGTGGAGCCCAAACTCACGAACCATATTCCAGAATCGGACGAACAAGTAAATAAAGTAATTTTGTCGTATAAGGGTCATCAAATTCATTTGCCCATCGTTTGATGAACCCAAGAACTTGAGTCGCCTTACTGACCGTTAAAGCAACTTGTGTATCACACTTCAGTTTATTGTCGAGGAGAATACCAAGATCATTTACTTCATCTATTCTAGTAAGGGCTGCCAAATCAAGAGTATAATTCATGATGTGATTCAGGAAGATCGTTAATAAAGAGGTTGAAAAGCAGATGGCCAAAATGACTACCCTGAGGAACACCAGACGTTACCAAGACGGGCCTCCAAATAGCCGACTTGAAGACAACGTTTTGTGTTCTGTTAGTAAGGTAATCGGATAACCATATGAGAAGATTATATGGAAATCCAATTAAGCTCAATTTATTAAGTAAAAGACAGTGGTCAACAGAGTCAAATGCTTTACTGAAGTCGGTATAAACAACATCAGTCTGCATTTTATTTTTAAGACCCTTGATCACTAAAAAAGAAAATTCGAGCAGGTTTTTGGTTGTAGATCTATTTTTCACAAAACCATGTTGGTAAGGTGAAATTATAGAACTACAAAAATGAATAAGATGTGAAGTAATAATTTTCGCAAAAAGTTTAGATGTGGCAGACATTTTTGTAATTGGCATGTTAACGCAACTCTTAAGGCCACTTTTGTGTAACGGAATGATATGTGATTCCTTCCAAACAGAAGAGAATGAGCAAGATGCAACAGATAAAGTAAGTAGTGTAAGTAAGAGTAGGTATAAAGAGCCAGCGCAGTACCTAAGTACGCATCTGGTTAAAATAAATATAGTTCACATAATACTGAGTCTTCAGTGATCACGGTTTCAGAAATAAAGTTAGATTTTTGCAAATTATAGGGATAGGATGTACTAGGAGAGTAGCTATTAACAGAGTAAGTAGATTGAAAAAATTCTGCAAATAAATCGGCTGCAGCCTGATCATTATTTGCCGTCATATGTTCGTATGAAACTGAAGGAGGTAATAAAGATGATTTACGTTTAGAATTTACAAAATTATAAAATCGTTTAGGATCCTGAGCAAACTAAAGCCGGCAACGACACAAATAATCGTTGTAAAGTTGCAAGTTAAGTGAGTTATAAATACACTTAGCAATAAAATAACGTGAAAAATGAAGTTTGCTACAGTAGAGCAAGCTTGACAGTAGGAGACCCAGTCCTTTTTGAATGCAAAGCGTTCACTAAAGATTGTTCTTCAATGTTGCGTACCATTCATTAAATGGCGCCACTACGAAGATAAGTTAATAAACACAGAGGTCGCTAGTGTGTCTTCTTCTTCCTTTTGCCCGTAAAATTGATAGTTGAATAGCTTCCACTCTCATCATCCGATCGGAATTATTTCTGGAGAGGTTTAAACCATAGTGTATATTACATGTAACAAAAATCAAGGCGCTATCATTAAAGGGGCTCTTGTAATTCGACTTCGAAATTTTGTATTTAAATTTCCACGGGCGGAGGGGGCGTGTCAAAAATCTAAAACAAACTCGTTCAATGCAAGATATAGATGAGCGTAATTGCCAAGTTTGGTGTCTCTAGCTCTTATAGTCTCTGAGATCTAGGAACTCAAAAATCGAACAGACGGACATGGCTATATCGACTCGGCTGTTGATGCTGATCAAGAATATATATACTTTATGGGGTCTGCCAAGCCTCCTCTGCCTGTTACGCACATTTTTTTTGGATAAACTTAATAGACCCTTTCGTACTTTTTTAAAGTGCGAGCCAAAGCTTGGATACCCTTGCAGAGATTTGCATAAGCCGTCCGATTTTTTACAAAATTTGTTAGATGTTGATTTCGAACCGATCGTTCATATGGCAGCTATATGATAAAGTTGTCCGATGTGAACCAAATTTGGTAAGGATGTATGAAACTCTATGAAACACACAATCTGTGTGTGTTTGTTTGAGATATCTTGAGAAACAAAAAAGTTTTCATAATAAATATTGATTTCGAACCGATCGCTCCTATGGCAGCTATATGATATAGTGATCAGATTCGGCCGGTTCCGACATATGTACTGCGTGCAGCAAAAGACGGACCTGTACCAAGTTTCATCAAGATAGCTTCAAAACTGAGAAACAGACAGACAGACGGACATGGCTATATCGACTCAGCTCGTCGCCCTGATCAAGAATATATATATACTTTATGGTCTGTGAGGCCTCCTTCAATGCGTTACACATTTCGTGACAAAATTATAATATCCTCTGGAAGGATATAATAACGCACAAATAACATAGTAAAATTAAACAAGTCCGGTCAAAGTGAAAGTTAGTTTGTTATTGTTCATACTAAGCAATTTTCACATTTGACCACCTATTTTAACCTTTTCCAGGGGGAAGTCAGTCTTACTGCAAGCTAATTAAATCTTAGCTATGTTGTGTGAAAATTTCAGCTCGATATCTTTACCCATTTGGGGTACAGCGTGATGTCTCGTCAATAAGGACAAAAAGTTTAAAATATATACTAGGGCTTGCCCCCTTCTCTCTTCGCTTGCCATTCCCCGGCTCGATACGCTCGCTGAAATCTCGGGGAGAAATGTGGAGTGAAAGTAGGGAACACTTCTCACAGCTATAGCCGGACCTTATGTCATTTGTAATAAGAAATCGGGAAATGTAAATTCAATTTTTCCCTCCAATTGAACTTAAAATAATAGAACTACATAAAATATGGAGAATTTAAATTTTTGCTGCTCGCTGTGTTAAAGTTTTCGCTGCAATTTGATTATAGCAGGAAGAGTGAGTAACAGTGCCATATACTGCAAATTGAAAGTCGCAACCCCAATGAATAGTACCTGCTCCCCTCCGCTTTTGATTATTTATTGTAACATCTAGAGCAGTGGTGTCCAAATTCACACAGTGAAACATTTCAACGCTTTGAGCTTGTGTGAGCAGTGAAATTCCTTTTTTGATACATATGGACCCCCTGATGCCAGACATTATTTTTGTACAGAAAAAACCACTATGTGCTTCATAGATTTTTTAAATGAACCTCACTACTGATCGACGCAACGCGCTGTAGCCAGATTTCATAAAACCCCCCAAATACATGCGTAATTTGTCAGTTCGCAAAAAAAAAACATGAGAGAGCAAGCGACACAGAGACTTCTGCTATAAGGTCGATACGATACTGATGCAATCAAGTGTAAATCGTTTCTCTCTGCTCGGCAATCTCTGCTATGTTCATTTCTCGCTCGGCTGGGACCTACAAGCTTCGTAAAATTTGCCGAAGATCTGGGCCCCATGAGCAGCAAAAAAAGCGTAACACGAAAATTGCTGTTTGACACATCTATGTATTCATTGGTTAGTGGTATTACTCATTAAAATCGTAGGTAAGATAGTGAAGTAACATCATTTTATAGCTTGGTATGTTTTTTCCCAAAATCTATGACTCCCTTGTCAAATGACTCCTCTCTGTGCAAACTAATCTCTTAGATTTAAAGCTATCTTGCTGAAACTTTGTACAAGTTCGTTTTATGGTTGTATGCAGTACATATTTCGGAGCCAACCGGATTGGATCACTATATTATATAAAGCTACCATAGGAACGATCAGTTATAAATTAACATTTAGTAAGAAAAACTTTTTGGATCCATAATATATAAATACCAAACACGCCAGTTTTCCGATTGGTATAGCTCTACATAGACTGACCAAATTTGATTAGAGTCGGATCACTATATCATATAGCTGTCGTATGAACGATCGGTTAAAAATCATTCCTTACTATGAAAAACATTTTTGTTTCTGCAGATTTTTATCGAAAACTTAAAACGAAACTCTCAGATTATGTGTTTGATACAGTTCCACACATTCTGACCAAATTTAATTTGAATCGGACTAGTATATCATATAGCTGCCATAGGAATGATCGGTTATAAATCAACATTAAGTATGAAAAACTTTTTTGTTTCTCAAGAAAACTCAACCAAACTCACAGATTGTGTGTTCGATATAGCTTTATACCATATGAAAAAATTTGAGCAAATTTGGACTACTATATCATTTACTCTCTGCCGGGAGTATTGTACCGTATAAATTGGTCGTTTCTGAATTTATTTTAATGATCACAACTTTGCGTGAGTCTTAAACTATAGCTGCATGACATTTCAAAATCAAACAGCGATAAAAATTAATTCAGAACGTATTTTCTGAACTTAAAGTCAGATTTTCATACAAATCCGCAAGGAGATTACAAATTTTGTGAAAAAACATGTCTGCCTATAAGAGGCTCTTACTTCACTATCTTACCTACAATTTTAATGAGTTATATGTACCTTAAACGAATTATATTTATGCCACTAGCCATTTAAATATAAAAACAAACAGGACATTTTTTTTATTTTCCTTGAATTTTTAAGTCAAAAAATCGTTAAAACAACAACAACAAAAATCATCATTTTCTTAATTTAAAAATGCAGTAAGCTACAGTGGAGCAAGCTCGACAGTAGGAGACCCAGCACTTTTTGAGTGCAAGGCGTTAACTATCAATCCCATTCAATAGATAACGCGACTACGAATATATCAGTTGATTAACATAGAGGTCGCTAGCGTCTCTTTTTCTTTCTTTTGCTCGTAACTTTGTTAGTTGGATAACTTTTGCGTTTATCATCGGATTTGAATGAAATTTTCAGGACAGATTCGGGCAATAGTGTATATAATATGTATCAAAAATTAAGGCGCTAGCTTTCTGTCGTAATTCGACATTGAATTTTTATTTTTCAATTTCCGGGGGCGGAGACAAACTCGTTCAATGCAGGATATAGATAAACGTACATGCCAAATGCAGCTGCTGCAGCTGTTTCTGGACATTGATGAGTTGAACTCTACCGCCCAATGCAATTGCTCCATAGGTGAGCATAGGTCTTTGGTGCTGTGCCCTACAATTTTTCAGCTATACTGCGACATGTGTAGAGTGCCCTAGAGCACTTTGCTATCGCATTCTTTATATGTAAGCCGAAGTTTAACTTACTATCGAAGGTTACCTCTTAGTATTTAATCTCCTTGCTTATTGCTACTGTGCTTCCTGAGAGCCTTATGTGCCTTAATTTCTGCAACTTTTATCTTCTTGTTAAGGGGACGATGACTGTTTTGGCGGGATTGAGGTCAAGGCCAACCTCATTGCACCAATCACTCGTCATCCTAAGACCTAGCTGAATGATGTAACAGAGCGTTTCTTCGAACCTGCCCCGCGCAATGATAACAATGTCATCGGCATAAACCTGGCATTGAATACCCTTACGCCAGTAAAAATAATCTTTTTAGTAGCTTTTCTACCAACAGGCTCCATAATAGTGGTGATAATACACCCCCTTGGGGGACAACCTTTTTTGGTCGTAATCGTAACAGTACTGTCATGAAATGTTGCCGTGTCATGTCCAGACCTTAACAGAGAGACAATCCATCTGCTAGTGTTTAGGTCTAGGCCTCTCCTAGATAGGGCAGCTTGAACAGTATTCTATGTCTAGAAAGGCACAAATGGCCACCTCCTTGGTGTCAACTGCCGTTTGCAAAACTCTATGCAGTTGATAAAGGGCAGTGTCCGTGGACCTGCCTACCCTATATGCATACTGCGTCGGTTGCAGCGGTGCCACCTTTAGTAACGTGCTTCTTGTTTTATGGTCCACTAGCTTTTCTAGCGTTTTCAAGCGTTTTCAGCAAAAACGACGCTAAACTGGTGGGTCTGAACGACTTGGGGTGGGTGATATCTTTCTTCCCAGTATGGGGATGAAGACCACCCTAGCTCTGCTCCATGCATTCGGAATGTGTCCTAAGGGATACTTCCTGGGAAGCGCGTCAGAAAGTAATTTTAGCTTGTTCATATTGCTGCTTGTGAAGGCATTGTCCCCCCATTTTAGAGCCAGATTTGCATCTGGTGCTTTCGTCGAAAGTGCCCTATCCCAGCAAGCATTTGCTATCACATTAGAGTCTTAAAAGACTGTTTTTAATGATCAAAATGATCTTAAATAAGCGCATTTAAGAGTCACATATGATAGTTTTCTGTGAGAAAAAGGTACCCTAGCAAAGACTCCTTGGGCAGAGTCTTTTAAGACTTTTTGGGCAGAGTCTTTTAAGACTCCTTGGGCAGAGTCTTTTAAGACTCCTTGGGCAGAGTCTTTTAAAACTCCTTGGGCAGAGTCTTTTAAGACTCCTTGGGCAGAGTCATTAGACTCCTTTCGAAGAGTCTTTTTTGACTCCTTTCGAAGAGCCTTTTTACTCTGTTTTTTGATCAGTTTAGACTCACTATAGAGTCTTATTTGTGAGTATATTTTGCTTGTTGAGGGTCATTTGGGAATCGTTTACGAATCTTATTTGAATCACAAATGACACATTTGGGAGTCACATATAAGTCTTATTCGAGTCGCAATTGAGAGTCAGTTTGCTGTTAATAAAATAAATAGTTTGGTTTTGAATTTCTTAAATTTTTTGTTTCATTTATTTATTATTTAAGCAATTATGTTAATAATTACTCTTTTCTCTTTCTTTTTGATGCTACGCGGTCGCCAGCATGAACGAAATGTTTTTGTACTACAATATTCATATCCTTATCCGTTGAAAGAAATTTCAGATAGCAAACGTCTAATAAAAGAAAAAGTGTTGATTAAATATACTGAAGATTTAATAAATATATATGTACGTACTTTTAATGGTCGTAACCACGAACGATTTCTCTGCACTGGGTTTTGTGCAGGTCCCCTTCCAACTGTAAGTAACAGCCAATTCATCGGTGAAAACCTTTCGCACGGCTGTTCTAAGAAACGGCTCCATCTCCACCAATTTTCCCAATGAATTCCTTCTGAAATATCATTATTTAATGTATTATGTGTCTGAGTATATTTTAAATTATGTAATTAATACTTACAAATTTATTGAGTTTGTCTTGATCCTTCTGCATTCTACAACTACTAAACCCAAAACTTAAAAGCAAACATTTAAATTTTGACGAAATGCAAAAAATGGAAAGAGATTAAACAGTTACAATTCCAGTTGCATCGTCAAACGCAAAAAAAAAACGAAAAATTGCGGTAAAAATCCCAAAGAGGAGAGAGAATCTCATTTGAATCCTTAAACTGTTCAAAATATGAGTGCATAGAAAGAATCGAAGCAATCACATTTTGCTCAGTTGAATGATTAATTTGAGATCACTGTATATTTTGTTGTTGTTAATCTTATTTGAATCTTTAAACTGTTCGAAATATGAGTGCACACAAAAAATCAAAACAATCACATTTTGGTCAGCTACATGATTCAATTGAGATTCATGTATGTTTTGTTATTGTTAATCTCATTTTAAGCATACGTATTAGTAATTTTAGACTCTTTTTTAAATCACACAGGAGACTAATCTTATTTTAATCATTGAAAAGAGTCAAAAAAGACTCTCCTAGAAGAGTGCAATCAGTAAAAGATCTTACAATTGCTTGCTGGGATGTAGCCGGGCACCCTCCGTCGTGTTCTCTATGCTTTCGCAGAAGTCACGATAGTTTTTCCGCTTGGCCTTTCTGATCTCCTTGTTGGAAGAAGTCAGGCTCTCGCGGTATTGGTCCCACATTCCGTCTGTTTTTGCTCTGTCAGACTGTCAAACCACCATGGTGCGTCTTTTGCTTTGCGCTTTTTACCTATTGCGCAGCTTCTTTCATAAGCATGAAATATACCAGTATTTAACGAGTCTACAACTTCTTCTAGCTTTGATGGAAGTCTGGGTATACCAGATGTTATCCCAACTAGATTGCGTTCTAGAGTCCCAGTTTGTTTTCCTGGGATTACGCGTCGGCTTGCTACTTGGAGTCATCCGTGTACAGGCCTTTAATGCCATTCTTGTTCCATGGCTCCTGTACAAGAGCTAGCCCAAGATGTTGTTGGGTGAACATCCTAGCTAGGACGGCCGAGGCCGCCTTCGCATGGTGGATGTTCACCTGGGCTAGCTTGGTGTTGATGGCTTGTGCCATCATAGTAGTGGCTCCATCGGCCACAGATAGGCATAGATGCACTCAGGTCGTTACATAGCGTTTTGTCCGCCTCGTCTATGCTCTCACTCTGGAGCTCCTCCTCGAGCTCCTGTGACGACATAGCCGCTGCTTCCTCCATACTCTCCACCACCGCATGATCCATCGTCATGTCGAGCAGACCCTCATCCTCAGCCAGATCTTCTAGCATGGAGGAGGGACCTGCCTCTTGAGTCACTGACTCGTTGGTGGGTGGAGGACACTCTGGTGCCATGGTGGGAGAAGCCTTCTCTCCTGCTTGGCCGGGATTTTTCAAGCTTTTGGCTTTGCCCTTCTTCAGCCCGGAATTGTCCCGTAGCGGAAGTTGAGCTGGTGGCCCTTCGCCACAATATCCTCCCTGGCGATCTCATCGATGCCGATGACAAGAAGTGCCCCGCCTCCTTCATTTCTCCTGGAGACAACTCTCCATGCCTCTGTCTCCAACTTATTTTGGTTACTTTGCATAACCAGTAAGTTGTCAGTGGCTCGATCGGCACTTCTTGGGCAGAAGACCGTAATGTTGAGGAGCGACGGTATGTTGTCTCCCAACCTGACGTCTAATGAGACGCCCTTCCACGAGCTCAGTCTCGGCGCAACTGTCATGAGCCAGTCCGCTGAGTCTTCGTCCGCGCAGTCGATCACTATGTGACCGACCCTGAAGTGGATGCCAGTGAAGGCAACCGCTGTGCCCCATCCTGTCACGGATATCTCGTCCATGATGGATACCTCGAGCGCAGATAAATCCCCGTGGCTGAGGATTACCTGGGGATATTCCGCAGGTAACACGGCCCCCCTAACCTTCTTCGTGATCGTGGCATACGATGCACGAGGCTCGGTGGGCGCTATGGAGAAGGGCTCCGATTGTAAGGCAGCCGCTGCTGCTTTGGAGGTGCTTTGGCGCACGTCCAGTGTCTCTGCTGGTTGAACTGCGGCCGATGCGGTCGCGCACGCTCGCTTCGGAGTGCCCGTTGGAGGGGTCAGCGTGCTGCTGGGCCTCTTTGGGGTCATTGTTGGTGCCGGAGTTGTTGTTGCCTGCGGCTCCTTTGCCTTCTCTAAGGCTTCCATAGGGGGCAGGCCTTGGCTCAAGTATCTCAAGTACCACTTGACCCTGGAGCCGCACAAGTTGCGTCTATTCGGGTCATCCAGCCCTCCAGGCTGTCCCCTCTGTGGCAATAGCGCATCTTTCGTTTTCTGCTGTCCCTGTCGCCTTTCAGCGGTAAGCATAGGTCGCATCGGTCCGGCCGTGCTCCCATGCGTGCTCGCTGGGACGATACTTTAACGCGGGTCAGGCTGCGTCTGTTGTCGACCATTGGAATGGCCTTTCTGTGCTCTCGGAGCACTTCTGCCTGCTGGCTGACTCTGTTGAGGATGGTCTTCCACATTGTTGTTCAAATTGTCTTGCGACACTTGCCGCTGGGAGATCCTGCGGAATTTTGTATTTGTTGTTGTGCTTCATAGTTTTGGACCCACGAGAAGCGAAACAAAGGACAGGTTCACCCGAGCAGAGGCTCGCATGCCCGGGTGAGGCTGGTTAGAACAGGCGGTCGCCACTTGCCTGAGCTCACCGTTCACGACTGAGCTATTTTTGAGCCCGGGCCCCCAGCCAAGCTGACTCTCGGCACGGTTCAAATGACACACTTAGTCCGGCCCGGGATGAGATGTGGGGGATGGGATGGAGGTAGGTTTATGTGAGGGAGTATAGAGGATGTGTGGGACAGTTGTTTAAAGGCGGCAACACAAACACCTTGTCGGTTTGATGATCGGTATCAAACCCGCTGTTTGTCCGGGGCTGTAAATTCACGAGGAATCTCGCTATTCAACAAACACTCTACCGGTGCTTTAGTGAGAACAGTAAGCTGGTAGATCAAAACTCATTTCTAACGTAGGGTGAAAATAATCTTCAGGAAGCACAAGCGGATCTACTCTAATAACATCAAAACCTGAAGGATCTGATACAAATATTAGGTCCAAAAAACGGTTGTTACAATTACGAAAATTGTTTACTTGATAAAGTGAAAGATCTAGTATGCTATTTAAAAACTCATGAGAACTAGTACAACCACCAATTTATCCACAATAGACCAAGATATATCAAGCAAGTTAAAGTCTCCCAATACACACAAATAATTTCTATTCGAAAGTTTAGAGGATTTCAATCGTATATTAGAAAAGAGTTCAAGATAAACAGAAAGATTCCATTGCGGAGGGATATAGGAGCAGGTTATATAATCAGAAGTTTGATATACAGCTAACTTAATTGCAACAAACTCAACATTAGGTAAGAAACTTAATAATTCCAACGGAAGGTCAGAATCAACTGCGATTAATACGCCGCCACCCACCCCTGACAAACGATCACATCTGTAAGTGGTGTACTTGTTAGTGAATAATGACAAATTATATATTTCAGGCTTTAACCAAGTTTCAGTGAATAGAAAGAATTTATAATCAAAAGAGATACTATTTATAGCCTTATTCCACTACAGAAAAGTATGTACATATTTCCCAAAAATGTTCATTGGTACTTTTTTGGCAATTCCACAATAAATGTAGATATTTCCCTAAATTTGACAGGTCTTTCTTAAATTAATTTTATTTTGTCTGAAATTGTGAAATTGTGCGAAAAAACAGAAATTAGATGAATGAGCACACTTCGAGCATTTGAGGAGTGCAAAGAGACCATCGAGGAAATGGCGGCTGAATTGGATGCGGAAGAGGATTTATCCATTAGTAAAAAAAAAACAAAAGAAAGTTCGCTCTTTGAGCACTTTTAAGAACCATATAATTATTTAATAATAATATTGGTTACATAGCTTAATAATAAGTTATAGCCAAGATATAGGACGTTTTGGGAAAAGGGTTTTTAAAGAGATCTTACGTGTGGACGGAACCAAATTTAATGTGCTTGTACAGCGTTTACAGAGTATGGTTAGAGCAGCTTTAGAAAAGCAATTCAATTATGCAAGCTCATTGCCATTTTGCTTTAGACACTTGGGTCATCGGCAGAATACCAAACAATCGGTGCAATGTTTGGAGTTTCCTTCAATGGAGGCAAAAATCCTACATGGGGTCTTCTTTAACACCACATTTGGACATGGCTATATCAACTCGACTATTGATACTGATCAAAAAGAAAAAAAATTATTTTAATGAAATGGCAATTTTTTAAAGAGACATAGCTGAAAAATTCTTCGTCAGAGTACCGTTCACGACACCACAAAAATAATAATCTAGTGTTCTTTGTTTTACTTACGCGATTTGCTCTTGAAATTTTACAAAATTATAGTCTAGTTATCTTTGCCTACATACTTTAACATACTTCAGAAAATGTGGGAATTCTGGGAAATATGTACAATGTACATTGTACATACTTGGTGTAGTGGAATAAGGCTATTACATATAGATTAGTAAATTTAGATTTAAAGCCCCTAACATTTTGATACGCTAATAGGAAAGGGAAACTTAGTTTTTTTAGGTATTAGATGGTTGAACTGTAGATACACTTATTGTTAGCGACACAGTTGGTCTACTTCTTTTATGAGGAGTAAACTCTTTAATAAGTAAATCATTTGGCCAAAATTTTTTACTACAAATAGTTGTGAATAATTCCGGCGGCACATTAAATTAAAAGATAAGACATCATCTATCGAAGTATCATCACTAACTACAATAGCTGGATAAACAGAAGTATTCGTTATTAATACGTTAGAATCTTTGTTAGGAGTATAACAGAAGGCAGAACTTGGAGACAGTGGAGAGACGAATTTGTTAGGTGTTACAGGAGAAGAAGAGTGGGTGTTAATAGAAGACTTTGAAGAGACATCCAATATCTTAAGGGCATTGAACTGCTTCTCCGCAGTACATGTGTTTATATTTGTATGTGTGAAACAAAGATGACCAACGTGGGATCAGCAAAAACCAAAGAAGCAAACAAATAATGAACAACAGGAGATTGCAACGACACACAGTTGGCCATTTTGAGTTTTAACATTGCGAAAATCAAATATTTTGATCCAAATGAGATATCGAAATTATTCAAAAGCATTTAATACAACTTCTTAAGCTTTAAAATGTTTGTAATATTTTAAAAATTGAGCAGTAAACCTATTTTCCATGGGTAGTCAATGTTGGATGTTGTTTTTAAATGATTTTGTAGTTTTGCATTAGAAGCATGCCAACATCAAACAATTTCACTATTTATGTTCGAGTTTACATATATATATCTATAGCAATATATCTTTTATTATGTTTATACTTATAAATGAATTTAAATTAATATTTTAGTTTCATTTACTGTAGCGAGCATATTTAATATAATTCGAGTTTACAAGACATTTCTATCGGGTCAATTCCTATGAAATCAAAATGTAAATCAAGTAAAAATCTATTATTTAACTTTGCACGCCAAAGTTTGGATACCCTTGCAGTGCCCAATATAAGCCCTAAGATTTTTAAAAAAAATGTTAGATGTTGATTGCGAAACGATCGCTCATATGGAAGCTATATGATATAGTAGTTCGATTTTGGTCAGGCTGTGTGAAACTGTACCAAACACAAAAAGTGTTAGTTTGGTTAACATATATTAAGAAATTAAAAAGTTTTTCATACAATATGTACGTTGATTTTAAACCGATCGTTGTTCGACTTGAACCAAATTTGGTAAGGATGTAAGAACCTGCATCAAACACACAATTTATGAGTTTGGTTGGGATATCTTGAGAAACAAAAAATGCAGTAAGCCACAGTGGAGCAAGCTCGACAGTAGGAAACCCTGTACTTATTTAGATTGTCCTTCAATGTTCCCTACCATTCAATAGATGGCGCCACTACGAAGATAAGTTAATAAACACAGGGGTCGCTGGCGTCTCTTCATCTTCCTTTTGCCCGTAACATTATTAGTTGAATAACTTCCGCGTTTATCATCCCATTGGAATGAAATTTTCTGAAAAGGTTTGTTTATTATATATAACAAAAATCAAGACGCTAGCATTAAAGGCGCTCTTGTAATTTCAAATTTTGTATTTCAATTTCCAGGGGCGGAGGGGGGCGTGGCAAAAATCTAAAACAAACTTGATCAATGGGAGATATTGATGATCTAGCTCTTATAGTCTCTGAGATCTAGGCGACACAAAAAGGGACAGACGGACAGACAGACAGACAGGCAGACGGACATGGCTATCTCGACTCGGCTGTTGATGCTGATCAAGAATATATATAGTTTATGGGGTCTGCCACGCCTCCTTTTGCCTGTTACGCACATTTTTTTTGGATAATCTTAATAGACCCATTTGTACTTTTTTAAAGTACTGGGTCTAAAAAGTTGTTCATTCTATATGTTGATTTCGACCGGTCGTTCCTATGGGAGCTATATGATACAGTGATCCTATCCGAGCGGTTCCGACATATGTACTGCGTGCAGCCAAAAGACGGACCTTTACCAAGTTTAATCAAGATAGCTTCAAAAATGCAGTAAGCTACAGTGGAGCAAGCTCGACAGTAGGAGACCCAGTACTTTTTGAGTGAAAAGCGTTCACTATAGATTGTTCTTCAATGTTGCGTACCATTCAATAGATAGCGCCACTAGGAATACATAGAGGTCGCTAGCGTGTCTTCTTCTTCCTTTTGCCCGTAACATTGTTAGTTCAATAACTTCCGCTCTTAATATCCGATTTGAATGAAATTTGCAGGACCATAGTGTTTATTATATGCTCAAAAAATCAAGGCGCTAGCATTATAGGTGCTCCTGCAATTCGAAATTTTGTATTTCCATTTCCGGGGGCGGAGAGGGGCGTAGCAAAAATCTAAAACAAACTCGATCAATGGGAAATATAGATGTACCTACATGCCAAATTTGGTGTCTGTAGCTCTTATGGTCTCTGAGATCTAGGCAGACAAAAAGGGACAGACAGACAGACAGACAGACAGACGGACAGACAGACGGACAGACAGACAGACAGACAGACGAACATGGCTATATCGACTCGGCTGTTGATGCTGATTAAGATTGTATATACTTTATAGGGTCTGGCACGCCTCCTTCTGCCTGTTACGCACATTTTTTTTTGCACAATCTTAATAGACCCATTTGTTCTTTTTTAAAGTACTGGGTCTAAAAATGAGAGACTAATTTGCATAGAAATAAATGCGCACTGCAGGTAGCGCACAAAAGCGCTCGCCGCGACAAAATTTTGCCTTTGCAAATTCCGCATTTTTGGGCTATGTGCATTCATCGTATGTTCAACTGTTCAAAACGCAAATTTTCGCACCTTGGAATTATGAAAAATCGTTTTGAAAATAATCACAGAATCACGTGGTATAAGTCGCTTGCCTGGACTAGCCTGGTCGCGGTTTTTAAAGTCGATAATAAATTGCTCGCCTTAAAATCGTCACATTTTTCAGGTAAAATTAAAAAACTTAACTTAAGTTTTGATTTTTGCCACGAGAGTCTCGTTAATGAGTGACGTTTGGGAAATAAATACGTAGTAAGCTGGTATGTGAAAAACAATAACAATAATGTATGTATGTGTATGGCAAAAAAATAATTATAATTGTAAAATTGCTTAAGATTACCCTAATCTGTCAAAAAGCTCTCTGGGTTGTTGGAGGGGCGAATAATATATATATATATATATATGCGAATTTAACGGCTAAATATGCATACATGCATTTTGTTAAGTTGTGATGTGAATTTTAAAAGTCGGTGTGCTTCGTGTCGTCCTATTCTGTTTATATTTACAATTTTAATTCAATTTCATCTTTGATCAATTTGATTTACGTTTCTTTATTATTTTCGCTTTAGATGCAAATTTTACTTTTATTATATATTTTGATTTCTTTCAGATGAAATTCCTTTATTATTGTTAAATTGTCTTTAGCTATATTTGATATTTATTTTATTTTGTTTATTTTCTAATTATACTTATATTTAGTACTTTTAATTTAACTCTTAATTGGCATCAATATTCAATTTTTCTTTTTTTAAGTGGGGAGACTCATTTAGAAGGTTAAATAAATTGAATTTATTTTTTTTGCTTTATGTTATTCCATAAATATTTAAGAATATCCTTAGAAAGTTTCATTGTCAAATTCGCAATATTTCGGAAGATATAATGCAAAACGTGAACACGTATATTAAAATTAACATGCATTTAAGAACCTACCGAATACTTTGAAGCGCATTTTCTCCGCTTTAGTTTTTGACAGTTAAAAAAAACTACGTAAACTTTTGAAATGAGTCAAAGCTCATTTTAATTTTAATGTAAGTATTTTTACACTGACTTAGAGTATAATTAATAAGACTCCAAGTATTCAGTTTTGCTATACTCGATAAATCCTACTAGAAAATCACTCTCATTTTCCAAGGATTTTTTTGCTGTCACACTATGTTATTTTAAGTCCAATTGCAGGGAAAAATTGAATTTACATTTCCTGCCTTCTTATAAGAAATGACATAAGGTCCGGATATAGCTGTAAGAAGTGCTCCCTATTTTCACTTCACATTTCTCCCCGAGCGAGCGTAGCGAGCCGGGGTTGGCGAGCGTAGATACTTGGGGGCCAGCCCCAAGTATTATGTACAGTTTTATTATTTTAAGTCCGATTGTAGGGAAAATTTACGATTCCTGCTTTTCTATAAGAAAGGACATAATGTCCGGCTGTACATAGCTGTGAGCAGTGTGCCCTATTTTAACTTCACATTTCTCCCCGTGATTTCAGCGAGCGTAGCGAATCGTGGCGAGCGAAGCGAGCAGGGAAAGTCCCCTAGTACTACATAAAACCATACTGGAAAAAATTTTTTCCCGGGCTTTGTATTAAATTTTATTTTCACCAATTCTATACTTGAATGTATTTGACTTTATACTTTAAAATTTTGAATTTGATATAACTAATATATAATAATATTAAAAAAAGTTTATAAAATATGAAACAAGTAAAAATATATAAATAAAAAAAGCAAGAAAAATGTAAAGCACCGAACCAAGATTCAAACCCGAGCCTTGCGTTCAGGGGCTCCGTAAACCTGTCCGCGAATTTGCCACCGAACCGGAACTCCCCAAAAATTTTGGAGGCTTGCAGCCTTGGTGTTAACAAATAAGTGTTCTTGAATTAAATGCACAATAAATGACGAGCACAATACGAAAATATATTTTGCTTAATAATGTTTAAAAGTACTTCTATGATGACTACATATGTATGCATATATATATGTATGTTTGCCTCATTTGTTAAGATGTATTAGAAAATTTTTGTGTGTTGATGTACGTACACACAAATAGAGGTAGAGGTTTGTTTAAATGTGGTCATGTGTACAAGAAAATGGTACGCTCTTTTGCGTGGGGAGAAATAGAATATTTGTTATTCCAAAAATAGATGTATTTCTAGTAATAGAAAAATGAGAAAGAGCGAAGGCTATTCAAAAATTTTGTGTTTTCAAAAAAATTATAAGAAAGAGCTTCATACAGACTTTGAGCAGAACAACTCGAACACGCGTCAAGTGAAGAACACGACTAGACGATAAATTCTAATCGATTAAAAAACGAAAAAGTGACTTAATTAAATTTTTATTTTTATCACATATACAAAATCATATATTTTTTCAACATGGTTTACGAAAGTGGATTTACAACCCGTAGAACCTACAGCTCTAGACCAGTCACTACATCATACGCCGTGACGGTAAGTCTCAATATTTTCAATACGACTGAGATTCATCAAAAATATCTTGAGTTATGGATGGTACATATAATATATAGTAGTGTTGGACCTACACTGTAGGTCTCTTTTTTTTAAATCTGTGATATTATTTGTGCAACGCGACTTTTAAAAAAATAAATGCAAAGCCTTATAAAATGTGCATAAAATTTCCAAATTTAAACATATGCGGCACGTTGATTTATCTGATTTTTTTTCAAAAAGAGTTTTTTTCAAACCGTTCTCACCTTCAATTGATTCACTTAAATCTCTCTTGCTGTAAGCCGTTATACTCTCGTATCAACAAAAAAAAGTCCAAAAAGTTTAAAAAAAAAAATGAAACACTTTTTAGTGCATATGAATATCGTATCAACCAAAAGTTACAGGTAGTTGAATGAACATATGTTCAGAACATATACTAATACGTATTAGAAATGCGTACTGCAATTTATTCCCATATTTTCTAATAGAATATTTAGACCCCGTACTTTAAAAAAGTACAAATGGGCCTATTAATTTTATTTTGTCTTAAGTAAATAATATATATATAGTATTTGTATAGCGTTTATTTATATACGAAGATAGACATGTATGCATAGATAATGTACATAGAATTTACTTATAATTATCATATAAGTGATAATTTAGTTGATTTTCCGAGTGTAGAGAAATGTTGGAAAACATCCGTTCCACTAGCATGTACATATATGTTACTCACATAGTGTTTGTATATGGATACGAACACCTATGTCTGTATGTACTTGCATTAGTATTTGTATGTGTGAGACCCTTAAAATATTAATTTATGAGATACTAGAAGGCAGTTAGGGTAGTGCATGATAAAAAAAAGTATAAAGTGGTCTTGTCTGCAAAAGCTGTCCCTTAACGACTGCTGCCGAAGACCAGCCTATACTTATTTCATTATGCACTGACGTTAACGGACTAAAACCCGAACGATTCGGTGGCCGACGAGACAATCTAATACTTATTTTGTCATGGGGTAGTGTACTAACGTCTACTCATTAGTATTTGCTCTTTTTTTTATGTACATTCTTCATTCATATCGACTGCTGCACAAGCATCCCAAGGTTACGGCTTTTTACTTATTTTTATCATAATAATTAGGAAAAATTGTTATGCCTTGTCATAAAGTCAGCATACAACATTGAAAAGCGTGCGATTCTGGTAGTGTATTTGCTCGCAAATTCCAAATATAGCATTCTACGTACATACAAATATATAGAATAGATACATCGTTTATTTTATAAACAATTTTGAGCTGGATTGCCGATCACAAGTTCGGACGACGTTTATGAATATTTCCTTAATTTTTTTTTTGTAGCATTCTCCTCAATTTGAAAATAACTTGTTGAAGATACAATAGAAACATTTTTATTTGAATATAAAAACATCATGTGTTATTATTAAAGAGTTTTGAATCTTTAAACTGACAAAATAATGTTTAAATAATTTTGAGCAAATCTGATTCGTGTATTGTATTTGATTTCGTGTGGCCTTATATACATATGCACGCTATGTGTCTGTGAATGTGCATACATATATGTATATATTCTTATAAATATTACATTCACACACACATAGCATGTGTGCATATATATATATATATATATATATATATATGTATATACCCATGTATGTATGTATATATGCTTGAATGTATAATATAGACAGAATTCTATGTGTAATACAAGCTGCTCGCGCATTTTGCTTTCGGGCATATCTAAAAATATCTTTTCGATTTCCAAAACATAATTATATATTAGCCACGACAAGCCCGAGCAAAGCAAAAAGCGTCAAAATGGCCTTTAGAAATTGGCTATAATAAACAAATATGCGATTTGACTGTACAGAAGGAATATATAGTATTTTAAAAAGATCAGAGATATCAGATTCTATTGATTATTACAAACTCATATTTATTATTCACAATATTTTTGACGGCCATTTTGTATATATTAATTTGAAGCTGTTAATACTCATAGCTAAAGTTTACTAAAATTGATAATAGATGAATTTTCATGCTATAAATTAATTACATCCACACTTCACTCTAACATGTTGCGTATAAAGATACTTACATATGTCCATTTATGTGTTTGTACAAATAAAATGTCTGAACCTGCAGCTGTAAAAAGGGTCCGCTGTATGTATTCGCTGTATTAACTGCTATCAGTATGTATCCACTTATATGTACGATAATCAAGCACCCCGATGAAATGGTAACCCTGTCAATAAGTCGACCAGTCGCATTCCACCGCAAAATTTCAATGCATCTTGTCTAACATCGTGAACTTGGCTTTCTGAATTAAAATACCACATATTATGTGACATTCTGGGCATTGCAGAAAACAAGCAGAACACCAATTGACTGGGAGAAAGTGCCTTTCGTTCCACGGCCTTCACTCATCTCTGATCCGGTGACTGCTTTTGGAGTGCGTCGATCGGACTATGAGCAGCGCAAGCGGTCGATACTTGATCCAATCAATCGGGTTGCAATCAAGCCAAACTATAAGATTGCTTATCAACCTATTGAGCCATATGTGTCGAGTCGCGAGAAGAATCGTTCGCGTATCCTTAGCTTAGTGCGCCAGCACATCGATACAGTGGAAGCCGGTGGCAATACCGCAGCCCGCACCTCCCGCGACTCTCTTGATAGTCAGCTGCCTCGTCTGCACCGCGCTGCCTCTGAGAGTCTGCCGGTCCGACGAGAGACCTATCGGAATGAAAAGTCTGGTGCAATGGTCACAAAGTACTATTACTAACTAACTTACTAAAAAGGAGGATCGACAAATCCGAAACTTTTAAGTGAAATCGAGCTAAAAGTAAAACAAACGAATTTAATACACTAGAACCAGAATTACACAAAACCATATACATATTACATAAACCGTTCTAAAGTTAACCTACCTCATGTCGATAAATGAAATAGAACAGTCCTCCAAATCGATTCTAATTCTTATATTTATTAATCTTTTCTGTACATTACAATTTACATGATTCTTACATCATTTAAATTACATAAAAGAAATATTCTGAAACGAATTAAACTTTTAAAAGCCCGAACATGTTTCAATTTCCCTTATTGAAACTTAGTTAAATTAAATACTTTGACGCACTGCAATCCATAAACATATAATATCATTTTTTTGTCATAATTTTGTAATAAAGTTGGTCTGCTGATACCGTAAATACAATTTGTGGATATACCTAAATGTTTATCATAAATAGTCACCTAAAAAACTATGTTATTATCGATTTTTTTTAAATTTCTTGTAAAACTAGAACTGTAATACATTTATAATTACTTATGTATAAAATAGTTGCACAGATGTTATAATTAACGTTTATATCGTCACAAAGATTGCTGCGAAGTACGGATCAGCAAATCAGCTTAAGGGGGTCTTCTACTAGTTCACACGGCCAATTTGGACCTGTTATTTTCTAATCGGGGAAAGAAAACGCTTAAAGATATTTTAATTCCGTTTTTTGGTCTTGGTAGAACAATTTATTGACAAAAATACAAAATTTGAAAAAGTGAACTTATAGGGCGGGGCGGTTAAGAAGTTTCCAAAAATGGGTCTCCAAAAAAGTATTATCTCCAATGTTCGCACGATTGCGGGAATATACTGCATCGCACAAAAAAAAAAAACAACCGGGGAATTCGTAAGCATGAATGCCTTAATCGTGTGAACCTGCAGAAAAATAAATAATTTTTTTTTGTAGTTTAAAAAAATTGGATTTTTCACTTTATTTTTAGTCCAGTGTAAAAAAAACAATAGTAAATGGCAATGATCGAGGTTCACACAATAGCGCCGTTAATTCTGCGTAGTTCGGCGAATATTTCATCAAAATTCGTCCAGAAGAATGGAACACAAGTAATCGTGCGAACATGTTTGAAAAACATGGTTTCGAGAAAATGCGCCTAAAGTTCTTACAGCGTTCGAAAATAATTGACTGCTTTACAAAAATGTATCTCCTAAAGTATTTCGAATTTTAAAAAATCCTTTTGGGAAAATATTTTTGAGTATCTAAGCAATGGAAATATGCCAAAAAAAAAATATATATATATATAAAAAAGTCTGAACTAGAACACCCCCTTAAATTTGATTATTAGATTTATTGGAACAGAAAGTTGGCTTGTACCTATTCTGATTATCTATTTGCTATTACATTTCTCACCTAAACGCATAAATCGGAATTTATAGACTCCACGCTTAGACCTGTGCACGGACAGACCTGGCTCTCATCGCAGCCGCGCCTCTTCGGACTACTCGTACACTTCTAAGTCGAGCGTTGAGAAAAGCAGCTACGACTCAAGCAACCCTTACGTCAGGCCGGAACGCTCCACGTATACTTCATCGGTTGAAAAATCATCTCGTAGTGGTCCAGGCGGGTACAATTATAGCACCGAGAGGACCAGTACAACTGGCGCTGGACCTGGTGGTTACAGCTACTCCTCAACCACCACTGGAAACCTGCCCGGTGGCACCAAATACCGTCACTTCTCATACCATGTCTAAGCCCATATTATAATGATCTTCAATGTCACCTAACTATACTAAACACTCGGCTTAACTACTTATAAAAATTTTTGATTGTAACTTGCAATATCTAATCACATACACGCACATATAAATTGCAGTCTTTACACAAAAGCATAAGAGCTACAAATTTGTAATTTAATTTTTACTATTCTTGCTTAAATTACATGTATGTATGTATGTATTAGGCCCATTTTTTCAATATCCGTATAAGCTTTATTTGATACATATCTGTGACATTTGTCATTAGTTTTTATGCATTTTAAGTCAGTTTATCATTCGGATAGCTACTTGAGACCTTACAAAGACTAGACTATTAAATTTTATACATCACATCTACCATCACAAAAAAACCAAGGTAGTTTTCTGCTGTACTTTGCTGGAAAATAACAGTTATTGTCCTTGTCATTGTACTTGCTCCCATTGAAAAGAGTTTTTGTGTACAATTGCGAATGACTTATGTATGTATGCTATCATCATCAGAATTGTATTAATAACTGATTAACACCACTAATGATTCTTTTGATTGTTAAAAATATGTTTATAAACCAAAAACAATGCCTAAATTATATATTGACTCTCCATAACTTTTATGATTTAAAACTATTTGTGATAGAATAAAATAAAATTCATTTCACTAAAACAAAAAACAAACATTTCAATATACGTGTATTTCTTTGAATTGGATACGATATTCATATGGGTTTCACAAGCTCTAATAAATTATTTTGAACGGAATAAAATTGTTCAGTTTCTTTTTTTACTATTCTCAAAATACATAACAAATTATATTCAACGTTTTATAACACTTTCTTTCAGTATCCATCACCTCAGCAAGTGACACGTGTAAGTATATTTATATTTACTCGCCCTCTTAAAGCAGTTATTCAACACGCTTTTTTATCATACTACTTCAATCACTTCATCGTCAGTTGGAATCATATCGGTATTTTACTTGAAGCTTGTCATAATTCAATTAATAAGATATTTAAGTTAATTATGTAGAAATTTTCGACAAATTCGACATTTTCACAGAAGGGTCCACTGTAGTGTAAGATTTTGATTTACGGGGACTTTATTTAATAGCAGTCGTATTTTTATATCTATCAGCTTCAAGTTAGAGTGAATATTTTAATACCCCCAATTACTTATTTAAACTTATAATAATAATTATCATATTTTTTAAAAAATTAAACCCGGTTTAGTATTTTTAGACCCTGTACTTTAAACAAGTAATAAAGGGTCTATTAAGTTTGTTAAAAAAAAAAGTGCGTAACAGGCAGAAAGAGACGTGGCTGACCCCATAAAGTATATATATTCTTGATCAGCATCAACAGCCAAGTCGATATAGCCATGTCCGTCTGTCAGTCAGTCATTCTGTTTGTCTGTCTGTCTGTCCGTCTGTCTGTCTGTCCCCTTTGTGTCACCTAGATCTCAGAGACCATAAGAGCTAGAGGCACCAAATTTGGCATGTAGGTTCATCCATATCTCCCATTGATTAAGTTTGTTTTAGAATTTTGCCACGCCGCCCTCCGCCTAGCGCCTTGGTTATTTGTACATATACTACACACCTTAGCCCAAACCTGTCCTGAAAATATCATTCCAATCGGATGATAAATGCGGAAGTCGTTCAACTAACAATGTTACGGGCAGAAGGAAGGAGAAGAGACGCTTGCGACCTCTGTGTTTATCAGCTGATATCTTCGAAGTGGCGCCATTTATTGGAATTTCATGGTTCGCAACATTAAAGAACAATCTATAATGAACGCAATGCACTCAAAATGTACAGGGTCTCCTACAGTTGAGCTTGCTCCTTCCAATTTGCGCACGCCGTGGTGGATCAGACGATGGTTGTGTCGTGCTCCACTCCACATTTGTGGCATTTGGGACTTGCCTTACAGTGCTGGACAATGTGCCCAAGCCTAAAACACCTAAAACATTGAGTGTAGTTAATGAACGGACGGACCACAGCCCTCGAAAACAGAAATTTTACATCCTTCGGTAGTATCATGCCCTTAAACCATACCCTAACCCTGTTGGTTGCTATTAAACTATTAGTAGTCTTGTCCTTTTTCCTAATTCTGGCTATCTGGCTAATTGGAATTTCTGAATGGATGTGCTCCCAGAGAAGGTCCTCTGAGATGTGTGTGGGAATATTAAAAAGCACCCCTGCTAAAAGATTATAGGCTTATCGCCTTTTTCTTTTGAGGAATCTAAATTAGCTAAGAATCTTGCACAATCTGCTGATTTGCACTTAACCTTGCAGCGACCATACTCTATCCGCGAGATCTCTTCTATGCCGTCAACCTTAAGCTTATGGATTTACAGCTCTCCTGCTTTCCAACACAAAGATCAATGTATACTGTGTAGGGTTGTGGTTTTTGTCATATTTATTTGTATGCACGGGAAGTTTTCCGTTAAATTGTTGTTTGAGGTTGTGTCGAGAATTGTATTAGTATTGTTTTTCACTGAACTCACTGCTCTTTCTTTCGAGCCATGATCCGCCAATCTGGCTTTGTCCTCTATGTTCTCCTTTTTCTTTTCCTCCGTTGCTTTCGAGAGTAGTCTCAGGCCATTCGCTTTTGTCGCACGCGTCGTTATTGGTTTTGGCGCCAATTCTTTTTCTGGCTGCTTTGTGCCGTTTTCTTTCCACTGCTGTTCTGCTTGTTCGCCTGTGCTTTGCCGTCTTTTGTCCGTGATGCTCTAGCGACGATGTTTTCTGCAGGTTTTACGCTACAGTTGCTGAGGGCTCTCCCGGCTCTAGTGGAGCTGGGCTTGTCCGCAGTTCATGCAGGAGAGACCCACAAGCAGGCAAGAAAAAGGTTTAAGGTTGCTGAGAAACGGCGATTTTTTTTCGTCTGCGGCTTGATTCCCGCGCTATTTGTGTCAGCTTCGTTTGTATGTGTTTGAGATTCACTTTCGGGCTTTGCCACTGTACACGAGCTCAGCGCTCCTGCTTATTAGATCACTTGTATGCATTTTTTTTCCTTGGTTGTCTTGTTCCTTTTGGTCTTCCTATCTGCTGCTTAGTTCCCGCGCTTTTTTCTGTTTTTTTCTGGTGTATGTGTCTAAAAGTTAAGTTTTGTCCGCGAGTACTACTGCTCGAGTTGAGCGTCAAAAGAAGAGTATTGTATGTTTTTTTTCTGCATCTCATCATCTGTTTTGTTTAGTGTTGTGTAGGGTCCGATTTGTCCAGCAATAGTATCGACAAAAGTATCGATTGTGCGAACTGTGGGCCAGGTCTCCCTGAGAACCGTTGAGCCAGCTGGCGCGAGCCCGATTTAATAAGAAGTCCCTAACAACCAACATCCTTTCTCAACAATTAAATAACATTTTTCCAAGATGTCCGGGCTTACTTAACTATTACTACAGATTTAAAAAAAATACATTAAGCTACAGACTCTAGCCTACAGTGGAGCAAGCTTGACAGTAGGAGACCTTGTTCTTATAGGAAAGAGAAGAAGTGGTGGAAAAAGAATAGTTTAAAAAATAAATAATGGTGAAAAGCAAACACACCGCAAGCTTTGTACGTAATGCTAGCGTCTTTTCTTTATCCTTTGGCCCGACGCTGTGTAACATTGAATAACTTCCGCGTTTGTTGTCAGAATTATATGAATGTTATATGAAAAACCAAGCTCCTGGGAGTAAATGTGCTCTATTAATTAGACTTTGAAATTTTATTTTCCAATTCATGGGGGCGGAGGTGGGCATTCCATATTTCTAAAACAAACTTGATATATATGCAAGATATACAAGAGCATACCTATTAGGCACAAAAGGGTATATTAAGTTTGTGCAAAAAAAATGTGCGTAACATGCAGGCCTGGAAGACCCTGTATATTAGGCCGGAGCGAAAAACACTTTTTTTTTATTTTCCAATTTCTTGGGTGCGGAATCGTTGACCCGCTATAAAATAATAATGTGTGCAAAAAATCAGAATTTTTGGAGCCCATCCTGAGGTGGCGCACCGACGTTCTTTTTTGAAAAATCACTCAAAAATTGAAAAATGTGTGGAAAAATGTGATATAAAAAAAAACCTGATCTTTTTTCACATAATGCTCATTAACATTTTTCTTTATATAACTGTATCAACTGTTAAGATCGGACTAAAAATGTAGAAGCTAGAATTTTTTTTTTGGATATCAAGTTGGGTAATAACCGGCAGCTTGCATGTGACTATAACAGTGCACTAGTATACAATTTGGAACTTTTTGCCTGCCTCAGAGATCCTTATATTTTTTTCATATAGATTTTGGCCTTCTAAATACGAAAATGACTTAGCTTATTTGAGCATAAATCATAAACGCGATTGGCGTTTTCAACAAAAAAAGTCTCTAACTAAAGGTTATAAAATTTCCTAAAATGTTTCTATACAACGTTTTAAAATTAGCTTGATCTTTATGATGTTAGAGCCTTTTAAAGTTAAAAAATTTGAATTTTTTGTAAAAGCAGCACGGATAAAGGTACAAAGAAAAATTCAAAAAGTATATAAATCGCAAAAATATCTTCAGTTTGACAAATTGAGCATAGAGTTTGGACTTTCTCAAGCAAAACAAGTCATCATTCATAAAAATCGGCTTACGAATGACGAACTTATCCATACATTTTATTTTCCCCTAACCAAAAAGCTCCATACTACGAAACACATTTTATTGTGTTCGCTTGCGGACGATTTATATTCAAACTGACGGTTATTACCCAATTTAATATCTATAAAAAATTCTAGCTTCTACATTTTTAGTCCGATTTTAACAGTTGATACAGTATATAAAGAAAAATGAGCATTATGTGGAAAAAGATCAGGTTTTATTTTTTATATCACATTTTTCCACACATTTTTCAATTTTTGAGTGATTTTTCAAAAAGAACGTCGGTGCGCCACCTCAGGATGGGCTCCAAAAATTCTGATTTTTTGCACACATTATTATTTTATAGCGGGTCAACGATTCCGCACCCAAGAAATTGGAAAATAAAAAAAAAGTGTTTTTCGCTCCGGCCTACTGTATATATATTCTTGATCAGCATCAACAGCCGAATCGATATAGCCATGTCCGCCCGTCCGTCTGTCCCTTTTTTGAACACCTATATCTTAGAGACTAGAGGAACCAAACTTGGAGTGTAGGTTCATCTATATAATGCCCAGATCAAGGTTGTTTTAGAGTTTCGCCACGCGCTCCTCCGCCCTCGTAAATTTAAAAAAAAAATTGAAGGCACCTTTAATGCTAACGAGATTATTTTCGGCACACACAAACTTAATAGTCCAATCCTGGCCTAAAAGTTCTATCCGGATCAGATAACAAACTGATATTTTACGGCTGTTCGAAATTTCGAAAAAAATGAACACCTAGATCTCAGAGACTATTAGAGCTAGAGACACCAAACTTAGTGTGTAGGCTCATCTATATCTGGTCAGATCAAGTTTGTTTTAGAATTTTGCCACGCCCCCCTCCGTAACCCGAAAATCAAAATTTCGAAGTCCAACTACAAGAGCACCTTTAGTGCCAGCACCTTGACTGTTGGTATATATAATACACACTATGGTCGGAACCTGTCCTGAAAGCTATTCAACTAAGAAATTTACAGGCAAAAGGTACAAGAAGAGACGCTAGTATGCAAATCTTTTATGTAACTAAAGATATTTTAACCAGATTGTAGGTTCTGAATCATTTTATAGAACCGGACCAAATTTGGCTAAATTCTGACTATTGAATATAATAAATCTAATTATTCAGCAATAATTTGAGGTTTGTGAGATTATAATGTAACAGACTTAAAATGCGAGTATTTTTATTATTGTCAATGCATTGTAGGATTGTTAGACCCAGTACTTTAAAAAAGTATAAATGGGTCTATTACGTTTGTGCAAATGTGCGTAACAGGCAGAAGGAGGCGTGGCAGACCCCATAAAGTATATATATTCTTGATCAGAATCAACAGCCGAGTCGATATAGCCATGTCCGTCTGTCTGTCTGTCTGTCTGTCTGTCTGTCTGTCCCTTTTTTGAACACCTAGATCTCAGAGACTATAAGAGCTAGAGACACCAAATTTGGCATGAAGGTTCATCCATATCTTGCATTGAACAAGTTTGTTTTAGATTTTTGCCACGCCCCTTTCCGCCCACGGAAATTGAAATACAAAATTTCGAGGTCAAATTACAAGAGAACCTTTAATGCTAGCGCCTTGATTTTTGGTATATATAATACTCACTATAGTCCAAACCTGTCCTGAAAATTTCATTCCAATCGGTTGATAAACGCGGAAGTTATTCAACTAACAATGTTACAGGCAAAAGGAAGAAGAGACGCTAGCGACCTCTATGTATATCAAGTGGCGCCATCTATTGAATGGTACGCAACATTGAAGAACAATCTTTAGTGAACGCTTTGCACTCAAAAAGTACTGGGTCTCCTACTGTCGAGCTTGCTCCACTGTAGCTTACTGCATTTTTTTATGTTTATGTATGTATCTATAAAGATTTTTATTCACATATCATTCATAAGCCCTTATCATCTAGTACTTTAATATCGTAAACGTACGTCTGACAATGAGTACAATACGAGTATTGAACTAACTTGCTGTTATTGCCGAATACATATTAGGTATACAAAACGAGCTATCCAATCTACTCGAGTTATTCAAACCCAACAAGACGTATCGTCAGTGGAACACGTGTTATTTCATCGCCTGTTCGGGTTGTCACCTCCCCTACACGAGTTGTATCGCGTTTGCTACACTCTCCATCACCATTGCGTATTGTGAGTACGACAACTCGTGTTATTTCATCTCCGGAGAGAACGTCTTCATACACCTATACAACACCGTCGACATATTATTGTCCATCAAAATATCTGCCGTCGGCCTACTACTCCTCGACTTACGCCCCAACTTCGTTTACAACTTACACACCATCTTACCATTACAACCCAACAACAATTACCCGTGTGTATGCTCGTTCAGTATCCCCTGTGAGGATCACTACATCTCCGGCTCGTGCAATTCCTTCGTACTTGAAGAGACTTCCTCCTGGATATGGCGCACGGGCTTTAACTAATTACCTCAATACCGAACCCTTTAACGTAAGTTATTACCTCGAAGTCTTAATAATATTGCAATGATAAGAACTGTAGTTGTCATATCTTCTTAAATGCAATCCAATTATAGACTTTTTCTGAAGAAACAAGTAGAATACGCAACCGCGCACAATCCTTGATTCGCGATCTGCACACTCCCGTTGTGCGCCGTTCTCGCAGCTGTACACCGTTTCCAGTTACTGGGTAAGTTTGTCATTTATTATTATTAATACGGTATGTAGCTGCACAGCAAATTTATTACTTGTGTCTATTATAGAGCAGTGTTGATCAAAAATTGTTCATGGCCGCGAATTTTATCAGACCCTGCACTTAAAAATGCAGTAAGCTACAGTGGAGCAAGCTCGACAGTAGGAGACCCAGTACTTTTGAGTGCAAAGCGTTTACTACATTGTTCTTGAATGTTGCGTTCCATGCAATAGATGGCGCCACTACGAAATTAGTTAACACAGAGGTCGCTAGCGTCTCTTCTTCTTCCCTTTGAACGTAACATTGTTAGTTGAATAACTTCCGCGTTTATCATCCGATTGGAATGAAAGTTTCTGGACAGGTTTGGACCATAGTGCATACTATATGTACCAAAAATCTAGGCGCTAGCTTTAAAGGTTCTCTTGTAATTCGTCTTTAAAATTTTGTTTTTCAATTTCTAGGGGCGGAGGGGGGCGTGGCAAATATCTAAAACAAACTTGATCAATGCAAGATATAGATAAACCTACATGCCAAATTTGGTGTCTCTAGCTCTTATAGTCTCTGAGATCTAGGAACTCAAAAAAGGGACAGACAGACAGACGGACAGACGGACAGACGGACATGGCTATATCGACTCGCTGTTGATGCTGATCAAGAATATATATTTTATGGGGTTACGCCTCCTTCTGCCTGTTACGCACATTTGCACAAACGTAATAGACCCATTTGTACTTTTTTAAAGTACTGGGTCTAAAAAAGTACAAGAGGGTCTATTGCGTTTGTGCAAATGTGCGTAGCAAGCAGAAGGAGGCATGGCAGACCCCATAAAGTATATATATTCCTGATCAGCATCAACAGTCGAGTCGATAAAGTCATGCCCGTCTGTCTGCCTGTCCCCTTTTTGAACACCTATATCTCAGAGGCTATCAGAGCTAGAGACACAAAATGGCGTGTACGTTTATCTATATCTTGCATTGATCCAGTTTGTTTTTTAATTTTGCCACGCCCACACCTTCCGCCCCTCATATTTGAAAAGCAAATTTAAAAGTCGATTTAGAAGAGCACTTTTAATGCTAGCGATTTTGTCAAGCATGATAAACTATATAATTTGAGCCTGTCCTTAAAATTTCATCTTGATCGGACAGTATTCGGATAGTATACGGCTGTTCGAAATTTCGAAATATGAACATTTAGATCTCAGAGACTATAAGAGCTAGAGACACCAAGCTTGGTGAGTAGACTCATCTATATCTCCCATTGATCAAGTTTGTTTTAGATTTTTGCCACGCCGCCCTCCGCCCCCGGAGATTTAAATACAAAATTTCGAATTACAAGAGCACTTTTATAGATAAAAAAGTACAAATGGGTCTATTACGTTTGTGCAAAAAAAAAGTTCGTAAAAGGCAGAAGGAGGCGTGGCAGACCCCATAAAGTATATATATTCTTGATCAGCATCAACAGCCGAGTCGATATAGCCATGTTCGTCTGTCCGTCTGTCTGTCTGTCCCTTTTTTGAGTTCCTAGATCTCAGAGACTATAAGAGCTAGAGACATCAAACTTGGTATGTAGGCCCATATAAGTATATCTGGTCCAGATCAAGTTTGTTTTAGGATTTTGCCACTCCCCCGTAACCCGAAAATCTAAGTTTAGAAGTCTAATTATATGAGCTAGCGCCTTAATTTTTGGTACATATAATACATTGAAGTACCAATTTTGCCAATTCGCTTTTAACAATTTGTTGTTCTTTCACATAAGTACATGGTCTCCTACTGTCGAGCTTGCTCCACTGTAGCTTACTGCATTTTTTTTTTAAATACTTATCTTTGAATACCCTTTATTAGTCACACCAAAGATTTCATATCCTTTCACCACATTTATACGATGTAAGTAGTAGTAGTACGATTGTAAGTAAATTTGTTTAGGATGTAACTGACAGTACCAAATACACAAAATTCCAAAACAAACTTGACCTAGAGAGTTATACAGGAACCTACTCACAAAGATAGGTGTTTCTAGTTCTTGCAGTGTCTGCAATCTAGGTGTTTAAAAATGTAGTATATATATATTTTATTTAGTCTAACACGTCTCCCTCTGCATGTTACGCACTTTTTTTTTTTTTTTGAAAAGAATTCAATTTTTTAGATTACATAGTCTGAAAACGATATTACAAGAGCAATTTGAAAGCAAAAGATTTGGTATTTGTCATTATTTTAAGTTTTTGGGGACACGCCCCCTTCGTCAGCAAATCATTAAAAGCCATAATACTGGCAGTTATCAAGCTACAGATTTGAGCTTTGAAGCACGCAATATATATATTCACATCATATATTCACATATTGTTATCAAAGCATGATAACAAAAATATATCATATATCATTCAGTCGGGAGTGCCAGACAGTAGAATACCTTGTGGAAGTAAGCAACGCCATTCAAATTGTCTTCTAATAATATTTGCGTTTTGTATTTGTGCTGTCTGCGGAACATTTTTTGAAAGTCAATGAGCACGTTATTTTCAAACAACCTGAATAAAAACTTAAAAAACACTTTTTACATTTATTAAAAATTTAAAAAATAAACACGTAAAGAATTTAAGCGCACCATTACTGGGACTCAAACCACGATCTCCTGTGTGCCTACTCTGCACCTCCCCCACCTACACCATTCCATTTTTTTCTATAATATGCATATTCATGTATGACAGAGATAGGTCCTAAGAGAGAGAGAGAGAGAGAGAGAGAGAGAGAGATAGCTCACTCTAACACAACATGCATATACATATATTTAAACTAGGGGGCTTGCCCCTGCTCGCCAACCCCCGGCTCGCTACGCTTGCTGAAATCTCGGGGAGAAATGTGGGGTGAAAATAGAGAACACTTCTCACAGCTATAACTGTACCTAATGTCATTTCTTATAAGAAAGCAGGAAACATAAATTCAGTTCTTTCCTTCAACCTATTTACACGATTCACTTATTTTTAAGGCACTAGTCACATTAATAAAAATTTTATTAATTTGACTAATTGACTAATTTAAGTTAAAATATTATGTTTTTATTTCATTTATTTTTATTTTTAATTTAACTTTCTGGATTATTATCTTTTGTGTGGTATTTTTCCTTACTTGATTTGTTCTGGAGAGCTAGCGACACAAAACTTGGTGTGTAGGCTCATCTATATCTGGTCCAGATCAAGTTCGTTTTATCATTTCGCCACGCCCCCTCCGCCCACGTAACCCGAAAATCAAAATTTCAAAGTCCAACTACAAGAGTACCTTTAATGCCAGCTCCTTGATTTTTGGTATATATATTATACACACTATGGTCCGAACCTCTTCTAAAATTTTTAATTCCAATCGGATTATAAACGCGGCAGTTATTCAAATAACAATGTTATGAGAAAATTGAAGAAGAAAAGACACTAGCGACCTCTGCGCTTATCAACTGATATTTTCGTAGTGAAATTTCAGGTAGGCTACATTAAAGTACAATCCATACTGAACGCTTTGCAGTCAAAAAGTACAGTGTCCACAATTGTCGAGCTTGCTCCACCGTAGCTTACTGCATTTTTTATATTTCAATGTGTGCACTAAAAAAATAGGAACATTGCAATTCATATTTACAGTTTTCGGCGAAGAAGATACTTGCCAGTTGATCACAAATTTTAACGACCTGTGGAAAGAAAAAACTTTTCAGTGTACAGCAAAAAATACATTCATATTGCGACGGCAAAATGTAGCATTAAAATTATTTTTGTTTTGCCAGAAACAATGGTTGGCATAAAGCGAAGAGTGAAAAATTGTTTTTGCTTTGCTAGCAAAAAATTGACGGAAAGCAACAAGTAAAAAATTGTTTGTGTACTTTGCAATGCGCACCAGAGCATTACCAGTTTGCAAGCTCACACACTTCCATTTGCTATTTGCAATACAAAAACAAATGTGCGTCGTGTGCATAGCAAATCAGCTGGTCAAACTCACCACTTACGCGCACACGAGCGCTACGAGCAGAGCAAATCAGTCGCAGTCGAATATTATGTTTTACATTAAGAGCTATTGTTTGGCTGTGATCAGAAATAGAAAAATTGACTATGGCATCGCAATTAGAAATGCTCTTAACTTTTTTGTTCAGTGCATTTCAAAGTCCGCTTGAATTGAAGTGCATACAGTTATCAACGCACGCTCAGCCTCCTCGTTCCAACTCTGGATGCGACTAAATCGCTCTGCAGTGTTGCCAATTTAGATATTTTCCCGCTAGATCTAGCGGGTTGCAATTGGCAAATGCGGAATAAAGCCTAGTACCCAGCACTGAAAAATCGTGTACGCTGACTGGCAACTCCATTTAAAAAATGCAGTAAGCTACAGTGGAGCAAGCTTAACAGTAGAAGACCCAGCACTTTTTGAGTGCAAAGCGTTCACTATAGATTGTTCTTCAATCCCATTCAATAGATGCGCTACTACGAACATATCAGTTGATAAACACAGAGGTCGCTAGCGTCTCTTCTTCATCCTTTTGCCCGAAACATTGTTAGTTGAAAAACTTTCGCGTTTATCATCCGATTTGAATGAAATTTTCAGGACAGATTTGGACAATAGTGTATATTATTTGTACCAAAAATTAAGGAGCTAGAATTAAAGGTTCTTTCTTGATTCGACTTTATAATTTTATTTTTCAATATCCGGAGGCGGAGCTGGGCGTTGCGAAAATCTAAAACAAACTCGTTCAATGCGAGATATAGATATAGAACGTACAGGCTAAATTTGGTCTCACTCTTGCTCTAATAGTCTTTGAAATCTAGGTGACACAAAATAGGACAGACATACAGACGGACATCGCTATATCGACTCCGCTGTAGATGCTGATCAAGAATTTATATACTTTATGGGGTCTGCCACGCCTCCTTCTGCCTGTTACGCACATTTTTTGCACAAACTTAATAGACCCATTTGTACTTTTTTAAAGACCTGTGTCTAAAAAACCGTAGCTCAAAGCAAGCAGCAAAAAATATATGTGGCGCTCTAATTTCAGCTGCTGGTCAGCTAAAAGTGATAAGTGAATTATCTAAATATAGAAATATTAATGGAACTGGAGCAAAATCAAAAAGACGCTTGAGCAACAAAAAAAATTGGCAGACTATGAACAACTAAAACTTATTATTCAATTTTAAATTTATTTAAATCTTCATTTACACCATTTATAAAATACATCAAATCGCCTTTTCCCCTTTCTTGCCATTCAATACACAGATAATAGATCATTTACGACAATTTTCATTGCATTTGTTTCCTCTTTCGAATTAAAAAGCGGCTGCAGCAACAGAGTTACCATTAAACTTCTATTTAATTTATGTGTTGCATTGGCAACTCTGCTTTTAGCTGCATACCAGCGAAAAATTAGACAATTTTTTTTTCGCTGCTGCCGCAACTTTGCTGGGTACTAGGCTACAGTTCAGTGTAGAATTAAATATAAATGCTAAGTTTTGGGCTTTACATATGGATATAAACTATATTTACTTTACTTTATAGTTAGCTTTTTCAGATTCATAGGGCATATTGGCTTTTTATAAACAATTAGACATTTAGATTTTAAGGGATTTAGACTCCGTTTTTCTTCTCCCACGCATTTACGCTGATACATCAATGTTACATATGTGACTACATTCAGAAATTTGACTTAACGGAGGGCTTATGTACACACAATTACACATCGTCAGCATACAAATGGACAGTAGGGACATTATTAATGACGAAGACTTGGACATAGTTATCACAGATTGACTTCTATTACTCAAATAGGATGCAAGTAGGTTTGCAGCCGTCGTTGAGAAACTATAAAGCCTTCTAAGCTTTGTATTTAAAATAATATGGTCTACCGCTTTGCTAAAGTTAAGTAGTGTTAAAGTCACATTGTCATTATGCTGCTGTTGTCTAATATCTTCTACAATTTTTATGAATGCTGTTGTGCAACTTCTATGCTTCCTAAATCCTGACTGATTATTGCAAAATAGGTTATTAGATAACATGTAGTTCTTTATTTGTCTCGCTTTTATATTTTCAAACACTTTAGATAAAAATGGTAAAATTGCATACGCATTTTAGCATACGTTATTATGTTATTATGTAAATATGTACATATGTTACGTATTGCAAAATTCTGGGAAGCAATATTTTGACAAATTTGGGATGTGTGTCATCTAAGCCTATTGCGTTGGATTTAATATCAAGTACGGACTTTAACACATCACATAGGTCAACACATACAAAACTAAAGCTACTATCACAGTTAATCACTGGTTCTATATTCAGGTATAAGTTTAATTGGACTTCAGGTATCGCTTTATGTATAAATTTAGCATTAAGAGCATTCGCATCAACTTCCTGACCAATGTAAGGTCTTTGTTTGCCAATTCCTAACTGTCTTGCATTTTCCCATGTTCGTCCAGAATTTATTGCACTTTGGAAATTTTGGTCATAGTACTCGCGCTTAGCAGTTGTTATAAGATAATTAACAGTTGGTCTTAACGTTTTAAAACGACAATAATGCTGAGTAGTCCTAAATCTCTTCCATTTGTTCTGAAGTATAATTGCCGACTTAATATCGTTATTAAAACAAACATAATATACCCATTTGTACTTTTTCAAAGTACTGGGTCTAATCAGGAAGTACTTTTGGGCTTCACTAGTCTACTTCGATTTGGGACAAAAGTGTCGTATAGGCATTTTATATTTGCATCAAGAAGTTCTAGTTGGTCATCAACTACTTTCAAAGAGTATTTTAAACTCCAGTTTAGTTTGTTAGGGCATTCAACATTGACTAAGTCTATGTCTATTTGGTTAAAGTCTCTATAGTTCATTTTATATTTGTCAGTTGAAACGCATAAGTCATAGATCATAAAAATTAGGTCATGTTTTGAAAAGTTAGGTACTGACAGTTGGTCATAAAGAATTTTTTGGTTGTCAGTGACAAAAAATAAATCTAAAAGTGTTTTGCACGTGCTTGAAAAGTGAGTTAGTTGGGTTAAGTTTACTGCGGCTAACCCAAATGACTTCATATGGTCAGTCAAGTGCTTTTCTACTAGAATGTTGCTATTGAAATCGCCTGTAATCATAATGTCAGTAAATGAAAGTGATTGTTCAGTAATAACATCTAATTTCTAATGTATTCTATATTGCGATGAGGACAATAGAAGCAACCAATCAATAATCTTTGTTGCCTTGTTTAAATTGTGAACTTGCACAAGTTGGTACTCCATTGTACAGCTACTTGGCTGTGTGCTAAGTACATGCGTATTCAAACTTTTGTAAATGTAAATTGCTACTCCACCAGCATGTCCCTCTCGGTCCGAACGAAAAACATTAAGTCACAGATACTAGACATAAGCCACGTTTCTGATACACAAATAACATCAACATTCGAATTTACAAACAAATACCTAAATTCGTCTATCTTTATACCCTTGCAGAGGGTATTATAATTTGTCATGAAATGTGTGACGCATTGAAGGAGGCCTCACAGACCCAATTAAGTATATATATTCTTGATCAGGGCGACGAGCTGAGTCGGTATAGCCATGTCCGTCTGTCTATTTCTATGCAAACTAGTCTCTCAGTTTTTAAGATATCTTGATGTAACCTGGTGCAGGTCCGTCTTTTTGCTGCACGCAGTACATTTGTCAGAACCGGCTGGATCGGATCACTATATCATATAGCTGCAATAGGAACGATCGGTTCGAAATCAATATTTATTATGAAATCCTTTTTAGACCCAGTACTTTTAAAAAGTACACATGGGTCTATTAAGAAATTTAAAGACAAAATTTCGAAGTCGAATTACAAGAGCCACTGAGCTGATCGCCGAAATATTGCGTGCCGGTTGCAAAACATCGGTAACGCACTACCACATACACGCGCAATCGCCTGTGCGTGTTATCGCTTACATCTGCAAGCAGCTTAGTGACAACAACACAAATAACTAAAACATTAAAGTGTATACGAGTAATACAGCACTGTTCAAAACTCTAACACCAGTTGTTATTCCTAACACAAGTGAAAAATTAATAAAAACATAAAAAGTGCCACGCGCACAAATCGTGCAAAATGAGCAATGCTCAAGAAAAAGAGCGAAGAAGCTCTATCGACCAGAGAAATGGGTTCTTCTAGTACATTTCAACCCGTGATACCGAATTGCAGCGTAATTCAGCTCTCTTGTCCGCTGACGTCCAGAGACCACGATCTTGCTCTCCGGCTCTCCCCAGTGTAACCTCTAGCTCATGGAGCTTGCAGTGCAGCTCTCCAGTACCGGTGGTCGCATTAATTTCGACACACACCGCTCCGACAACGAGTACAATGACCTCTGTAGTTACTACAATCGCAGCAACAACAACAACTGCAACTGTATCCGTCACCAACAACGCGTTAACGGCTACAAGACCCAATGCGATTTCTGCAACGGAAGCGGATCATTCAATTATGATAACTTCAAGGTCAAGCCCCATCGCCGCCAAGAACAACAACGTTAAAAAACAAGAATCAAAACAAAAGCCAAAAACGGGTCCAGTTGTTCAGACTGGTATGGATCGTTACATTCAAATTAAAAGAAAGTCGAGCCCCTTATACTCGAAGCCAAAAATTATCCGTGGCGACTCAAGCCTAGATAAAAACGAAAGTTCAATTTACAACAACAAGTTTAAAATTCTGGCAGACAACTCTGACGATCTGCCCTCTGAAGCTGGCGAAGGTGATAAAAGAAAGCCAAAGCCACCCCCTATATATATCCGAGAGAAAAGCTCCAATGCTCTCGTAAACAAAATTATTGAGCTTATTGGGGCGGACAATTTTCATATAATCCCCCTTGTAAAGGGCAACATTCATGAAACAAAAGTTCAATTGAAGTCTGAAGATAATTATAGAGTTTTGTCGAAGTTTCTAAACGACAGTAAAAAGAACTTCTACACGTACCAACTAAAAAGCAGCAAGGGACTGCAAGTCGTCCTGAAGGGCATTGAGCCTGACGTTACACCTGTAGAAATAATTAAGGCGCTCCAAGATAAAGGATTTAGCGCTAAGACAGTTTTCAACATCCTAAACAGAGATAAGAAACCGCAGCCGCTATTCAAGGTAGAACTTGAACACGAAAGCAAGTCGTTAAAGAACAACGAAGTGCACCCAATATACAAACTTCAGCTCTTATTGCACCGTAGAATCACAGTAGAAGAACCACATAAACGCAACGGACCGGTACAATGCATGAATTGCCAAGAATATGGCCACACAAGAAAATACTGTACACTGCGGAGAGCTTCACGACTCTGCACACTGCCCAGTGGACAAAGACGACCCCACCACAAAAAAGTGCAGCAACTGCGGTGGTAATCACACAGCTAATTACAAAGGATGCCCTATAAAGTATAAAGAGTTTACGCAGTTTTTTAACTCACTTGGAGAACACTTTATAGCAGGAGGAGACTACAATACCAAGCACACACACTGGGGATCTCGACTCGTTAACCCAAAAGGAAAGCAGCTTTACAATGCCGTTATTAAAGCTAACAATAAGCTAGACCACGTCTCTCCCGGTAGACCAACATACTGGCCAACAGACTCCAAGAAACTACCCGATTTAATTGACTTTGCAATTACTAAAAATATTCCTCGAAGTCTGATAAGCGCCGAATGTCTTTCAGATCTCTCATCTGATCACTCACCTGTTCTAATAAAACTACTTCGACAAACAGAGTCCGTAGATCAACCGATTAGACTGACTTCGCAGAAAACCAATTGGCTTCGATACAAAAAATATATTAGTTCACATATTGAACTTGAACCTCTCCTTACCGTTGAAGCTGACATCGAACACTGTGTAAATACACTGGAGTCCGTCCTCGTCACCGCAGCTCGTATTGCAACACCTGAAACTACACAAGTATTACACATCCAAAAGAAGTCAAATCTAGAAATAGAGCAGCTCGTCCAAGAAAAGCGACGATTACGTCGAGAATGGCAATTTTACAGATCGCCTTCCGCACGGCAAAGATTTAAAGACGCCACACGTAAACTCACCAAAGCCTTAAAACAGGAAGAAGCATATGCTCAACGCCGTTATATAGAGAAACTATCAACATCTTGTAAAAAACACTCACTATGGAGAGCTCACCCCACCCTTTGTTCACCGACAGATACCGTGATGCCCATCAGAAACTCCGTAGGCGGTTGGGCCCGCAGCGATGAAGATAGAGCCAGCACATTTGCGGCTCACCTTCAAAATGTGTTCCAACCAAATCCCGCAACAAATGCGTTTACACTACCAACATTAAGAAGAAGTGACTCTCATCTTTCACACGCACCAATCGACTTTCGTCCAAATGTGATCGCCAACACCATCAAAACTCAACTGGACCCCAAAAAATCTTCGGGCTGCGATCTAATAACCCCCAGAATGATTATTGAGCTCCCATATTGTGCGGTATGCACTGTCGCAAAACTCTTCAATGCTATCACAAAACTAGGCCACTTCCCGCAGAGATGGAAAAAGTCGGTAATTATAATGATTCCAAAACCAGGTAAGGATCACACTGTCCCGTCGTCATACAGACCTATTAGCCTATTATCGTGTCTATCAAAGCTCTTCGAAAAATGTCTGCTGAATCAGATTAAACCATTTATAAGACTCCACAACAAAATCCCATCGCATCAATTCGGCTTTCGGGAAAAGCATGGAACTATTGAGCAGGTCAACCGCATAACATCAGAAATACGAAACGCCTTCGAAAATCGAGAATATTGCACAGCAATATTTTTAGATGTCTCCCAAGCATTTGACAGAGTCTGGTTAGACGGCCTAATGCATAAAATTAAATCAACGCTTCCAAATAACACACACAAGCTCCTAAGGTCATATCTCTACGATAGAAAATTTGCAGTCAGATGTAACACAGCTTTATCCGACGATCACATCATTGGAGCCGGAGTTCCACAAGGCAGCGTACTTGGGCCGACACTATACGTCCTCTACACAGCAGACATTCCAACAAGTAGGGAACTAACAACTTCTACCTTCGCTGATGATACAGCTATTCTCAGCCGCTCAAGATGCCCAATACAAGCAACTGCGCAATTGGCTCTCCACCTGGTCGACGTAGAAAAATGGCTATCCGACTGGCGCATAAAAATAAACGAACAAAAATGCAAGCACGTTACGTTTACCCTGAACAGGCAAAATTGTCCACCGCTCAGATTAAACAACACCGTACTCCCTCAAGCAAACGAAGTGACGTACCTAGGAGTTCACCTCGACAGAAGACTCACATGGCGCAGACACATCGAAGCAAAGAGAACACACCTAAAACTAAAAGCCAACAGTCTTCACTGGCTTATTAACGCTCGCTCGCCCCTTAGTCTTGATCACAAGGTTCTGCTCTACAATTCTGTGCTAAAACCTATCTGGACCTATGGCTCCCAATTATGGGGGAGTGCCTGCAATAGCAATATTGATATTATCCAGCGAGCCCAGTCAAAGATATTGAGAACCATCACCGGGGCACCGTGGTACGTTCGAAACGAAAATATACGAAGCGACCTGAATATCCAGCCGGTCAAAGATGTTATAACAGAACAGAAGACAAAGTACTTTGCCAAGCTTTCCACGCACCCCAACCACCTCGCGAGAGGCCTAATAAGGTTGAGCAGCCGATCCCGTCTTCGTCGCATTGACCTACCAACCCAACGATAGACTTTAGGGCCACGTGTAAATTTACAGTCCAAGAAGACTGTTAACTATTGTTTATTTATAAGATTTGCAAAATTATTGTTAGTCTCAAATTAAGAGAGGATCCAATAAATAAAAGCCAAGTAATAATAAAAATAAAAAATTACAAGAGCACCTTGGTTTTTGTTAAATATAATAAACATTAAAGTCCAAACCTTCCCTGCAAATTTCATTCTAATCTGATAATAAACGCGGAGGTTATTCAACTAACAATGTTACGTTCAAAGGGAAGAAGAAGAGACGCTAGCGACCTCTGTGTTTATTAACTCATCTTTGTAGTGGCGCCATCTATTGAATGGTACGCAACATTGAAGAGCAATCTAGTGAACGCTTTGCTCTCAAAAAGTACTGGGTCTCCTACTGCCGAGCTTGCTCCACTGTAGCTTACTGTATTTTCTTTTTATATTTTGAGCGTTCAAATGACATATACTAAGACCATTTTTCTGTTTAGTTAGAATTCTCATCATTGCGTAGCTGATCGATTTAAAATCCCTTAATTGGTCCTCCATATCTTACATTTTTAACAAATTAGATACGCAACTGTTTTACCAAAAATATAAATATAACCTAAATTATTATGAGTGAAAAAACTAACATTATATACAATTAAACCACAGCACAAAATAAATAAATTTATCCTCGAGAGGAGTTGTTTGTCCCATTGTTCACAGTTAGGCGCAGCGAAAAAAGCTCTTGCATGCTTTCTATGCGCAAAGCTTCAGCTTGAATGCTTGTACACGAAAATTACACTGCTGTAACTATTTTATTCTTCTTCAGTTTCATCGCCTCTTTAAAAATATCATAGTTAGTTTTCGTCAGCTGATCGTTAACATAAAAAGTCACTGTTGAATCAAAGCCCAGCTGCTGTAAGCTGAGCAATCGCTTATTTTCACGGCGAAATTGCCCAATTCGTCGCAGTATATTTTGTTTTTTTCCATGTGCTGCAGTCTTACAATATTTGTCGGATCAACTACGGTTCGTTCCGGTGCTCTCCGCTTAATACGGACAATGTTTTGCAACTTTAGGACCGGTTCTATGTTCAACGAGACACAAAGGGTGTTGAATATCGCCTCCAAATTTTCCGCTTCCTCATATGGCACTCCATGCACTCTGAGCTCTGTGGCTATCTCAGCACTGGCATGGGCTGATCATCCATCTTGGCCTGGAGAGTTGGGAGGCCATCAAGTTTTGCCTCCAGTTGGTCCACGCGGTGACCAAGCTGATCTACCATGCCAACTATTTTATCGCAGCGATCGTTCAGAAGGCCTTGAATTTGCTCCTCAGACAAACGAATTTAAGATGCTATGAACTCCGCCTGCTCATCAAATCGTTTGATTCCAACGTTCGGTTGGAGGTGCCATTACGTATGTGTATATTTATTTGTGTGTATTTATTGAGTGTAAATAGAGTGACCTTGGATTAACGTTTATTGAGTGAATTGCTGAGTGTTTTGTTTATGTGTTAATGTTGTTGTAGATGTTCAAACAAAAGAGAACTGATAAAATCAGAATTTTGTTGGCAGAAAATGTTAGTTTTATTGCACTTATTTATTTGCAAGATTGTTTTTCGTGTAATATGTTGTTTAGTTTTGTGTGCTAGCTATTATTTATAGTTCTTTAATAGGTTTTAATGATGTATTGTGAGATTTTTTGCGGAGCATCAAATAACAATTTACTTCGTCACTCATCTTCTCGAAAGGCTTTTATAGAGAATTTACATTTTCTCTGTTCTTTTCAAAGCTCTTCATATTAAACGTTAGTTGGCATCTGTACCTGTGTCAGCTATATGATATAGTAGTCGATCTTGACCAAATTTTCGCAGAATGTAACAATGAGTAAGAAATACATAATCTGTGAGATTGGTTGAGATAGCTCAAAAAACAACAAAGCTCTTCATACAAGATTTATATTTGCATCGGAATGTTCCTATGGCAGCTATATGATAAAGTAGTCTGACCTTGGCCAAACTTTTAAGGATGTTTCGTATGGTACTATATACATAACCTATGAGTTTGGTTATGATAGCTCAAAAAACAAAGATATAATACATAATTAATTTTACATTTGACCCCAAATTGACCCTTTCTAGTTGGAATATCGAAAAAGCCGTCTTATTGCACGATAATTATGTCTCAGCTATGTTGTGCGAAAATTTCACCTCGATGTCTCAAGCCGTTTGGCCTACAGCTTAATGTGTCAGTCAAGACAAAGAGTTTTATTTACATATATAGATTATATGTACTAAAGGCGCTAGCATTAAAGGTGCTCTTGTAATTCGACTTTGCACTTGTGTTCTTAAATTTGCGGTGGCAGAGCGGAGCATGGCAATAATTTATAACAAACTTGATCAGTGCAAGATATAGATGAACCTTCATGCCAAATTTGGTGCTTTTAGATCTAATAGTCTCTGAGATCTAGGTGACACAAAAAGGGACAGACAGGCGGGATGACAGATGGACATGGCTATATCGACACGGCTGTTGATGCTGATCAAGAATATATGGTCTGCCACACCTCCTTCTGCCTGCTTTTTGCCCAAACTTAATAGACCCTTTTGTACTTTTTTAAAGTACAGAGTCCACAAGTAAAGGACAAAGCTTAACACCATATGATTGCAAACAGATTTATCAGTTCAAAACATATATACTAGGTCACCTGAAAAGTTTTGAAAACGGAAATGAAACAAAATAAACTACATTTATTTTTGAGTTTAATCTCCTCTGAGCTTTATCAATTTTTTTCAACGATTTTCCATCCCGCTTACTGCACATTTACTGCAAGTATCATTTTACCATTTAAAGAAAACGATTCCAAAGTAGAAATTTTTTGGGTTTTGGGACCAAATGGAAATCAAAGGGTTCCACATCTGTTAAATGGGTGGATGTGCCAACAATTCATAATGTAAGTCACGCAATTTTGCTATCGCCAAAGCACCTTTGTGGTCCGAAGCATTCTATTGATGATAGGGGAATTTTTCTTAGCTAAGCGGGGTCTTTTTTGAAAAATCATCGCATCCAGTTTGTCCCAAAGACTGCAAAAGTATTCCGCTGTTATTGTTTTTCTACTTAGCAAAGAGTCAATAATCAATAATCCTTTCGCATCAAAGAAAATTGAAGACATAATCTTTTTCGATGATTTTGACAACCTTGGTTGCTTCGGAGCCGAAACACCGTCTTCAGTTTGTTATCGGAGTGCTGGATTATAGGGGTAAGCTGAAGCTTGATCCATAGTAACAAATCGACGCACAAAATCAACTTTATTCTTTTAAAAAAGATCCAAATGCTATTGGAACAATTGCATTGGAGTGCGTTTTTGAACCGAATTTATGAAATGCGGGACGTATCTAGCCATCGGCATTCTCAACCCTGGTTTGTTCTTCAAAATCTAAAACATTCGTTCGTCTGAGATGCTGGCAGCCTCCGCTATTTAAATCAGTGTGAATCGTCGGCCTGCTATAACCATATCATGTACAGCATCAATAATTTCATGATCAGTTGCAGTTTTTGGCCGTCCAGAAGGCGAATCGTCATTGGCACTAGTGGGGACGAAGGGGGCGTAGCATCCAAAATTTTAAATAAACTTGATCTGCGTGCAAATATAAAAATATAAGACGTCTTCATACCAAATTTTGTGTTCCTAGGTCTTGACAGACAGACAGACAGACAGTATGTACACTCGCTGTCAAACGACCTCAAATTGAAATACTCCATATAAATAAACGCCGTACAAATTTTTACGGCTTTTCGTTTGAAAGTTGGTTAACACTTCTCGTAGCTTTCGGCAATGCTGTGACATTTCGCTCTGTTAAAACTCTTTAAAGTTTAAACTAATATGGCACTGTTTGCGACACATTTTGTGCTGAAATCTTGAATGATGAAATAATGACCTTTTGAACAAACAATTTTGGGAAAAATGTGAGGTGAGGGCATTACCGACTTTCAAGTGGAAATCACTGCGTTAATACCGCAGATTTTCAAAGGTCATAATGACAAAAACCAGAAATAAACTTATTTTTTTATGGTTTTTGATTACAATATAATATCAGGCCAGAAAAGGACTCTATCATTATTTTATTTAAATTTCACAACTGTACATTTGTTTTGTTTATAAGCAGCAGCATCAGCTGATGTATACAAAGCGGACAGAATAACAGTGCAGAGCACACGTAAACCGATAACAAATACGTACATAAATCTATAAACAAAATACTAATATTATTTTAACACAGCGGAAAATTATGATTTTTGACGTTTTATCCGAAATCAGTGTAAATACCACTAAAGCGGGCAGGCTGATCAAGAATTTATATTAGAGTGCATCGATTTGTATGGGCAATTTTTCGAAAGAAAAATGGTATCCCATATTCACAATCTACGGCCAATTCTAAGATATTTTCACCAAGAAACCGTAGTTCTAAAACCAATTCTGAAGGAGGCCTCAAAGACCCCACGTTCTATATCAAGGCGACGAGCTGAGTCGATATAGCCAAGTCCGTCTGTCCGTCTGTCTGTCCGTCTGTTTCTATGCAAACTAGTCTCTCAGCTTTTAAGCTATCTTGATGAAGCTTGGCAAAGGTCCGTCTTTTTAATGCACGAGGTACGTTACATATGTCGGAACCGGCCGGATCGGATAGCTATATCATTTAGCTGCCATAGGAACGAAATAACAAATTTTGAAAAAAATCTGACGGCTTACACGGGGCACTGCAAGGGTATCGAAACTTTGGCGCGCCAAAGTTAGTTTGCGCCATATTTTTTTTAACTGAAAATAAATTTTTTTCCTTCAATACATGCTCAATAACATGTTCAAATTTCATTTATATATTTCTATTCCTTCTAAAAATAAATAAAAATCCACAAAATAAAAGATCAAAATTTACCATCTAATGTGGTGTAACCCACCTAAAAAAAAACCCACAAAAAAAAATATGCCAATGTATTGAACGACCTCCAGATATACTTACATTTTTTGTTTACCGTTGTAGATATTCATATGGGCCAACATCCCAATTGGCTTTAGATGCCTATGTTGCTCGAGTTACAAATCCGGTACGTCATATTGCCAAGGAGGTTCACAATATTTCCTATTACCCAAGGCCAGCTGTTAAATATGTTGGTAAGTAGATAGAATCTAGTCGATGTAATTATAGATAATAAATATAAGTTGCAACCTGCGTTGGTGTTAAAACTGGTATTAAATGCTTTTTTTTTTAAAAAATTTAAAAAATAAGGTAAAAGTCATCTTGCCTCTGTAAGGATATGTGGTGATAAGGCTTATAATATTAGAAGGCCAATGTACGATTCGGACAAAGTTCGAACCGATATTAACCTTTTATCCTGGTACCTTAGACATCCCTCTTGGAAGAATGAGAACCAAAAGAATGTTCCTCATCAGGAAGGTAAGTACCGATGATAAATGGGCGTTATTGTAAATGGCAGCTGTATATATGTAGATAGATAATTTCTACTCATGATTTTTTTAACTCAAACCCGAAGAGAGTATCTAAAGTGCGTGCTAATAAATAATGTGTTATTGACAAAAGAGTTAGCGTAATTAATATAATAATTCTTTACAATACAGTAAGTTAAACCTTTTTTTATTTCGAAACCCACCTTTCTGAGTTTTTTTTAAGATGATTCGCACACAGTTTTATATTAAACTAGGAGGCTTCTGCATTCGAGCTTTCCTAGTGCAGCTATATGATCCCGAAATTTGTTCAAGATCGGGTGACTAGGTCTTGACAAAATTTTGCATATTTTTGACCCTGTACTTTTAAAAAGTACAAATGAGTCTATGGAGCTTGGGCCAAAAAAGTGTGCGTAACAGGCAGTAAAAGACTATATGGCTATATCGACTTGGCTGTTGATGCTGATCAATAATATATATTATTTATGTGGTCTGCCACGCCTCCTTCTGCCTGTTACGCACATTTGCACAAACGTTATAGACCCTTTTGTACTTTTTTAAAGTACTGGGTCTAAAAAGCTGTAAAAAAAATAAGTCTGTGATTTTGGTTTTGATTGCTCAAAAAAACAGCAAGTTCCTCATACTATTGCAAACTATTGTTCCTATGTCAGCTATAATATATAGTTATCCAATCAAATTTTGTCAGGACTTAACATAGAGTACAAAATACATTGTCGGATACCTCTAAAACCAAAATTTGTTTTCTTACAGTTTTCCAATATTAAGATTCACTGAAAAGCAATGAAAAATTTTAGCACACCTCTGAAAAACACCTGAAAAATAGATAAACTTAAAAATTAAAAAAAAAAAACGTCTGCCATTAACTAACTTCTATAGTTTTTTGCTGGTCTGTTTGTTAAACGATACAAATTGCATAATAATATCAATCGGATTTTAAAATTTTATGAACAATTAACATCCGAAACGAATACACAATATATGTAATTAATTCTGGAACAAACTAAAGTATAATCTTTGTCACTAATGCATTTAATTTGAGCACCCCGATTAATTTGTTCTTTTTATTCGACTAACTTAATTTGTTTTATGATTGATTGATTCTTTCCAGTTGAAGCTGTTGAAGTTGAGGCCTAAATGATAACATGCCTGACTTTATTGTATGGATATACACACTTAATTTTTTATTTTTCGTAAATAAATTATTTAAAAAAAATACTTGTTTGCCTAATAGAAAACTAAGCCAATGTTATATTTAAAAAAAAAACACAAGGCTATCTTTGGCGCGCTAAAGATTGCATACCCTTGCCGAAACCTGTATTCAACTTTCGACATATGACAACTTTATGATAATGGAGTCCGTCCTTTAAACTCAACAATTCGCGATTAATAATATCACACAGAGTACGGAATTGATATAGTCGAGAATGTCGATCTATTATTAAGTAAGATTTCTAAGTGCGTTTTGTTGAGTTTGAGTTTGGCACAATTTATACATGAATAAACTCTACAACTGGGTGAAAAATCAATTTCTTGTATGCTAAAATACCTATATTTTCTTCACAGCAAGACAGGCTGACGTAGACGGACAAAATGACAGAAGTCCCTGAAGTGAATCTTGTATATATTTGGTGAACGAAACATTCAGAACTTAATATATATACTATAGTTCTTCATTTAGAAACTAGGGAATCTTCATTTAAGAATAATCCAATTTTTTCTGTGAGTATTCTTTGCAAAGCCTGATTTTACAACAATTAATTTGTAAAAATTTAATTATACCCAAGAAATATTTTTATAAATGTCAAAAAAGAAGAATAAACATTAAAAAACATTGTTTATTAGAGGCGTTGGTGGGGTTCGCACAAATTTTTAGTAAATCTGGAGTTTTACTTGATTAAAGATTACTTTTTCTTATAATATGACTATTTATATTTCATGCTTTTTTAGGTAATTCAAACTTAAAACAAAAAATATTATAAAAATTCTAAATTTTATTTTCAAGGCATTTCGCACGTAAACAGACTAATCTTCATTACAGTCAAAAGTTTCCTAATTGATAACAAATATTATAAGGTTACTATTTAATATACCGTCACATGATCTGGTTTTTAATTCCACTTAAACAGAGACGCATCGTGTTCACACCACAATCAATCCTTTTGTTCTCACAGAGCCTGGTCACACTCTGTTTAAATTCATACAAAAATGTATGTATCTAGTGGGCGCAAGCTAACCAATGCAAATGCCAGGAAGTATAGCATGTTTTATTCACTTCGGTCAGCTTCGCTTTTTAACCGAATGTCTAGAATTTCGTGTGCTCACACGGTATAAGCCGTCAGATTTTGTACAACATTTTTTAAATGAACCAATCGTTCATATGGCAGCTATATGGTGATCCGATCCGGCTGGTTCCGACATATGTACTGCGTGCAGCAAAAGGACGGGTCTGTACCAAGTTTCATCAAGATAGTTTTAAAACTGAGAGACGTAAGTAAGTAAGAAAACACACCTTGATTTCAAGAACATTTCGAGTAAGACAAAATTCTTATTAATAGGATCATGAATTCTTTAATTTTTAGTCGCAAAAAAGAACTAAAACGGAATTTTCGCATTATTTATTTATTTATTTTTTTTAATTTTATTTTATGTTATTAATTTTAAATTTATTTTGAATACCGTATTGTTTATTAGTACATTATTATATATTTGATTAATAACGAAACTTACGTGGGATTCGAGCTCGGGACCTCAAGCTTTAGAGTCGGACATTTTATCCAGTGAGCTACGATGACAATCATTTCTGATATGCTAAAATACCTTTATATTCTGCACAGAAAGACATAATGTTCAATTTTAGGAAAAAAAAATAATTTAAGTTTTAAGAGTTTTATTCTTACATTAAGAACTATCGATTTTTTATATTAAAATTCTTAGTTTTAGTAAATTGGTCTTAAAATGGTCTTATTTTTTATTTATTTATTTATTTTTTATTATTACTTTGCTTTTATTTATTGGATCTTCTGTTAAATGAGACTAACAATATACAATATTTGACAGTCTTCTTGGACTGCGGCCCTAAAGTTTATCGTTGGGTTGGTAGGTCAATACGACGAAGACGGGATCGGCTGCACAAACTTATTAGGCCTCTCGCGAGGTGGTTGGGGTGCGAGGAAAGCTTGGCAAAGTACTTTGTCTTCTGTTCTGTTATTACATCTTTGACCGGCTGGATATTCAGGTCGCTTTGTATGTTTTCGTGCACTTTATATATTGGGTGCACTTCGTTGTTCTTTAACAACTTGTTTTTAGGTTCAAGTTCTGCCTTGAAAAGCGGCTGCGGTTTCTTATCTCTGTTTAGGATGTTGAAAACTGTCTTAGCGCTAAATCCTTTATCTTGTAGCGCCTTAGCTATTTCTTCAGGTGTAACGTCAGGCTCAATGCCCTTCAGTCCGACTTGCAGTCCCTTGCTGCTTTTTAGTTGGTACGTGTAGAAGTTCTTTTTACTGTCGTTTAGAAACTTCGACAAAACTCTATAATTATCTTCGGACTTCAATTGAACTTTTGTTTCATGAATGTTGCCCTTTACAAGGGGGATTATATGAAAATTGTCCGCCCCAATAAGCTCAATAATTTTGTTTAAGAGAGCATTGGAGCTTTTTTCTCGGATACATATATGGGGTGGCTTTGGCTTTCTTTTATCACCTTCGCCAGCTTCAGAGGGCAGATCGTCAGAGTTGTCTGCCAGAATTTTAAACTTGTTGTTGTAAATTGAACTTTCGTTTTTATCTAGGCTTGAGTCGCCACGTATAATTTTTGGCTTCGAGTTTAAGGGGCTCGACTTTCTTTTAATTTGAATGTAACGATCCATACCAGTCTGAACAACTGGACCCGTTTTTGGCTTTTGTTTTGATTCTTGTTTTTTAACGTTGTTGTTCTTGGCGGCGATGGGGCTTGACCTTGAAGTTATCATAATTGAATGATCCGCTTCCGTTGCAGAAATCGCATTGGGTCTTGTAGCCGTTAACGCGTTGTTGGTGACGGATACAGTTGCAGTTGTTGTTGTTGCTGCGATTGTAGTAACTACAGAGGTCATTGTACTCGTTGTCGGAGCGGTGTGTGTCGAAATTAATGCGACCACCGGTACTGGAGAGCTGCACTGCAAGCTCCATGAGCTAGAGGTTACACTGGGGAGAGCCGGAGAGCAAGATCGTGGTCTCTGGACGTCAGCGGACAAGAGAGCTGAATTACGCTGCAATTCGGTATCACGGGTTGAAAGGTACGAGTAGAACCCATTTTTTGGTCGATAAAGCTTCTTCGCTCTTTTTCTTGAGCATTGCTCAATTTGCACGATTCGTGCGTGCCACTTTTTATGTTTTTATTAATTTTTCACTTGTGTTATTAAAAACAACTGATGTTAGAGTTATGTACAGCGTCTTAGCGCTATTGCTGTTCTACTCGAATACACTTAAATGTTTTTTTATTTATCTATTTTGACTGTCACAATTTCCACGGTTGTGGCGCTTTCCGGAGCGCGTAAAATAACACGACCGTTCACCACGAAGGTTGATTGCAGTAGTGGTCTTATTATTTTATTATTTATTATTTTAAGACCAAATTGTTTAAGACTATTATTCTTTATTTTAGAATTTGGTCCTTTCTATCAGTGTGTGAGATGGAAAATAGTAGCCATGACAAACTGCAATAAATTACAGTTAAAGACAGCTAACGAGTATTTTATTGGCCTTGACCTATATTTCTGATTTTGATGAGCAAATGTAAAACTAGATTAATTTTACTAATTTCCTGCTTTTATTTCAAAGCATGTTTTTTATACCCTTGCAGAGGGTATTATAATTTTATCACGAAATGTGTAACGCATTGAAGGAGGCCCTACAGACCCCATAAAGCAGGGGTGCGCAGCGCCTATGCACACGACGCACATTTGTTTTTGCTTGCACATAGCTTATGGGAGTGCGTGAGGCTTGCACACTGGTAAGGTTCTGGCGCACATTGCAAATTACACAAACAATTTTGCGTCCTTTACCCTCCCCTATTTTTCGCTGCCTGCAAAGCAAAAACAATTTTTCACTGCACGCTTTACGCCGAACCTTCGCTTTGTTGCTTCGTTTTGCCGTCGCTATTCCGAATGTATTTTGTTGTTGTCTTTTCGTTTGGTGTACACTGGAAAGTTTTTTTCCACAGGTCCTTAAAATGTGTGATCAACTGGCAAGTGTTCTCTCCGCCGAAAACTTTATATATGAACTGCAATGTTCCCATTTTTGTCAGTGTACACATTGAAATAAAAAAAACTGATCGTTACATGTGTGCGTGCGACTTTCTATGTTTGTATTGGTGCGTGCACATCCATAAGGCAGCTTTGCGCACCCCTGCCATAAAGTATATATATTCTTGATCAGGGCGACGAGCTGAGTCGATATAGCCATGTCCGTCTGTCCGTGTGTCCGTCTGTTTCTATGCAAACTAGTCTCTCAGTTTTGAAGCTATCTTGATGATACTTGGTACAGGTCCGTCTTTTTGCTGCACGCAGTACATATGTCGGAACTGGCCGGATCGGATAACTATATCATATAACTGCCATAAGAACGATCGGTTGGAAATAAACATTTAGTATGAAAAACTTTTTTGTTTCTCAAGATATCTTAACCAAATATACATTGTGTGTTTGATTAAGTTTTAAACAGGCTGACCAAATTTGGTGTAAATCGGACTACTATATCATATAGCTGCCATAGGAACGATCGGTTCGAAATCAACATTTAACAAATTTTGAAAAATCTGAATCTTGCGCAGGGCACTGCAAGGGTATCCAAACTTTGGCGCGCCAACGTTAGCTTGCGCTATATTTGTTGCTTTGGATTAAATCAGGGGTGCGCAGCGCCTATGCACACGACGCACATTTGTTTTTGTATTGCACATAGCATATGGATGTGTGTGAGGCTTGCACACTGGTAAGGTTCTGGCGCACATTGCAAATTACACAAACAATTTTTCGTTCTTTACCCTCCCCTATTATTCGTTGCCTGCAAAGCAAAAACAATTTTTCGCTTTTGCCAAACAACAACAAGTTTGTTGTTTTGTTTTGCCGTCGCTATTCCGACTGTATTTTGTTGTTTTCTTTTCGTTTGGTGTGCACTGAAAAGTTATTTTCCAAAGGTCTTAAAATAAAATGTGTCTTTGCTGAAAACTTTAAATATGAATTGCAATGTTCATATTCTTGTCAGTGTACACATTGAAATAAAAAAAAACTGTTCGTTACATGTGTGAGTACGATTTTTATACCCTTGCAGAGGGTATTATAATTTTGTCACGAAGTTTGTAACGCATTGAAGGAAGCCTCACAGACCCCATAAAGTATATATATTCTTGATCAGGGCGACGAGCTGAGTCGATATAGCCATGTCCGTCTGTCAGTCTGACCGTCTGTCCGTCTGTCTGTCTGTCTGTTTCTATGCAAACTAGTCTCTCAGTTTTGAAGCTATCTTGATGAAATTTGGTACAGATCCGTCTTTTTGCTGCACGCAGTACATATGTCGGAACCGGCCGGATCGGATAACTATATCATATAGCTGTCATAGGAACGATCGGTTGGAAATAAACATTTAGTATGAAAAACTTTTTTGTTTCTCAAGATATCTCAACCAAATATACACATTATGTGTTTGATTAAGTTTTAAACAGGCTGACCAAATTTGGTGTAAATCGGACTACTATATCATATAGTTGCCATAGGAACGATCGGTTCGAAAACAACATTTGGTATGAAAAACTTTTTTGTTTCTCAAAATATCTCAACCAAATGTACACATTGTCTGTTTGATTAAGTTTTAAACAAGCTGACCAAATTTGGTGTAAATCGGACAACTATATCATATAGCTGCCATAGGAACGATCGGTTCAAAATCAACCTTTAACAAATTTTGTAAAAAATCTGACGGCTTACGCAGGGCACTGCAAGGGTATTCAAACTTTGGCGCGCCAAAGTTAGCTTGCGCTATATTCTATGTTTGAATTAGTGCGTGCACATCCATAAGGCAGCTTTGCGAACCCCTGGTTTAAATATTTCACAACATCAGGAGCCCAACATTTTTGATGCTTTTTGTTTTGAATTTGATAAAGAGCAAAGCAGTTATAAATGTTATCTTTGAGCAAGTCAGGCTTGTAATTGTTTTTACTTCATTGGTAAATTTTATTATATTTCTTATTAAAAGTGACACTTATATGTATTTCAATAGGCTTTTTAAAATATTTAAACGAAAATCGCTACATCAAAAAATTATATCATTGTAATTTGTGTTATGTCGTGCTGTGTCTCGTTTTAATCTGTATAAATAACATACTTCAATAGATTAGAAATTTTAGAATTTAAAAAATTACAATTACTATCTTTATTAGGAGTGTGTGTGTGTTGTTTGTAAAAACTTTTTAAATTTGTGCTGCAATTGTGCACTGTTTTCAATAGCTTTAAGGTGGTGAGGTAATCTATTTCAAATTCAAGTGCCATATATAAAGAAATGCCTTAAGTGCCTTAAATACCTAAGTTTAAAGTTTTATGCCTTATGCCAATAAGGTGTCTTGTGCGAGTTGATGCTGAAAGTTTCAACATTTCAAAGGGTAGTCAGGCTCTTTACCATAAATTAATTTGTAGACAAACATTAGGGTTTTGAAGTTCATTCAGTCGAAAATGTCAAGTTCAAAGACTTGTATTCGTGGTGAGTGATATGGTCAATACGTCTTATACCGAACACATTCGGACCGAATGACGAAATCGGCCTGTACAAATTCCCGTAAGGCCCAAATGTTCGTTTGATGCGAATGACGGCGAATTACGATACTTGTTTACAATCGGCCTATCGAATTGAAGTATTTTCTTTACCAAAAGTTTTTAATTCTACTTTTTTTTCACTTTTCTGTCACTATTCGCCATTGTTTTATTTTATAAACACAATAAACACTTTATTTTAACCAAAAAAACGCTTGTTTACAAAGTGGGCAGCAGATTTATTTTGAGCAAATGACAAATTGGCGAATGACGTTTCAAATTGTCGTGGAAAGACCAAAATCAGAGAATACTGAATGACATCGAATGACGTGAATTTCAGTCTTGCCCACTGATTGAATGACGTGATTGGTCCAAGAGAATGTTTAATGTAAAGCGTAGGTAAATAGTACGCTCAACATAGTCAATGGCTGTAGTATTTTGTCTAGAGTAATAGTGTCGGAACTTTTCTTGTCATTTACAAGGCACTTTGAATTGATCGGATTTAGATACAGACTATTATTTTGGTACCAAATACAAATTTTTTGCAGCTCTCTGTTACATACACTTACACGTTCAACTACTCTGGACAATTGTCGACTGCAGTATAGTTGGACATCATCTGCATACGTTTTGAGACTACAGTTAGGGACAGAATAAGGCAAATCATTGACATAAATGACGAACAAGAGAGGCCCCAGAACAGATCCTTGAATCCTTGATCCCAGGAACACCTCGTTTTACGGAAACGAAAGACGACACTTTTTTTGATTCGACAACATATTGATGACGATTCACTAAATTAGAACACAATAATTTAATAGCAGAACTTGAAAAACAAAAGAGTCGTGTTAACTTAATACAGAGGATTGAATGGTCAATTCTATCAAAGGCATTACTGAAGTCTAGTAGAGTCAAGAGGGTTATATCGCTATTGTCCATTCGTTCACGAATATCTTCATCTATCTTAGCTAAAGCAGTGATGCAGCTTTTATTCCATTTAAATCCTGACTACTTGGTGCTATAAAGTTTATTTTCACGAATTTAATTATAAATTTGATCTGCCAGAATAGCTTCAAATATTTTAAAAAGGAAGGGTAGTATGGAAATACGTCTAAATTAAATCTTGTTTGGCTTTAGTATCGAAATAATTTTAAATTTTTTCCACAGATTGGGGAAAACAGATTTGGTTATTGCAAAATTGAAGATATAGGTGATGTACTGAATGATATTTGGACGCGCATGAAACTAAACCTATTATCACAGTAGATTAAAGGTAAATTGTCAGTGTTAAAAATATGTGTGGAATCAGGTACTTCTGTGTTTTGAAATTGATTGTTCAATATCGTCATCTAGAACGAGTCTTTGTTTTCCTATACCTAAGTTTTTGATCTGCGACCACGTAATTTTATTAAAAAGAGCACCATTAAATTTCGAAGTGTAACAATTGCATTTTGCTGTGTGAATAAGTTTGGCAGTATTCGTTCTGTGTGTTAAAAAAATCAGGTACGGAAGTGAGTTTTGTGAGTTACGCACTTTTTTTGTACAAGCTTAATAGATCCTTCTGTACCGCGGAAGTCATTAAGCTAAAAATGTTACAAGCGAAAGGAAGAGGAAGAGACGCTAGCGACCTCTGTGCTTAACAAACTGATATCTTCGTAGTAGTGCCATCTATTGAAATTTCTGCTACGCAACGTTAAAGAACAATCTATAGTGAACGCTTTGCACTCAAAAAGTACAGGGTCTCTCTGAAGCTTACTGCTGTTTTTATACTTGTTTTCTAGGAGGGGATGAAATAAAAAAAATACATATAATTAAATTTTTTGAACTTTAAAGCGACGTAACGACGAAGATATCGCTCGTTCGGCGGAAGCTTGTCTCGCGGACTTATGTGGCTATCCTCTTATTTCCTTTTTTCTATTTTCACTTTTTTGTTGGTTTCGCACTGTAGAGTTGTCCGGTTAACGCTTTGCGCCCGCCAAAAAAGTGAAAGAGCGTTTTTTTGAGATCTCGATATTAATCCAATAATTTCTCGATCGAGTATTTTTTACTTATTGATTCTTATTGCGTATCGGGACAGATCGCAATGAAATACAATACTGACTCTTAAATTGAACTCCAGACTGTTGTGAGTCAGCAGAATGCTGCGGGTGTTGACAAACAGGTGGACTTCAGATGTAAAAACTCCTCGCCGCAATGTAAAGTAGCTTGGATGTCGCACAGAAAGTCTATACCCACGATCACAACGTCTACTACGGTTGGCAATACTCGGGATGATATACAGTTAGTCGCGAAATTCTGCCATGCTGAATTTGGCACGAATGTCTCTGCAATGACAGTCATTGAACCGCTGAGCGCTCTCTCTGATGAAATTTATCGCGTTCTTCAACCGGTTGGTTGATCTTACAGCCGGCACTGCTTGGCCGTCGCTTCCACCTGGTCAAAGGGCTGGTGACCACGCTGTTCGTTTTCCGAAGCCAAACCGCAACACTCCGTAGTCCTAACTGCTCGCATGCTTCAGCGCCAGCAGAAGTACGCCTGACGTTTAAGGCAGTCGCGAGCAAGGTGCCCGATCATTCGGTTAAAAAAGGCTGGTAAAGCTTATGATCTATAAGTGTCAGGATGGTTTTTTAGCAAGGGATTCCGATGCCTCAGCGTTTGGGCTGACGCATTCCGGGGGTTGACTGGTGCTAGGCCTCAAGCAGCGCCGTGACCTGACGAGAAAAAGTTTCACCCCCCTTATTTTTTCCGCCAAATAGTTATTTTTAAGCAAGGAAGAAAACATCAATAATCTTTTAAAAGCATATTAAAAAAAAAAAACAATTCCAGTGTCATAATTATTAACTTAAATTAACTTATTAACTAAATGAACATCTAATATCAAAAATGACAAATCCAGTGTCAAAAATTATAACAAAAATTCATTAAATAAGACAAAAATTAAACAACAAAAACAACTTAAAAACAAACAGCTTGAAAAAGATGACCAATCCGGAATCAAAATTTAAAACTAAAATGAATTATCTACTTTACAGCTTAAAACTTACTTTCGTAGCTTTTAAAGAAACGAAATCATCTATTATTTTGTCAAAATCTAAAGATTCTTCTAGGTTATTTATATTCTATAGATAACAAACTGAGACTGCTCATTCTCTCCTGAGCCATTGACGATCGGAAGTGGTGCTTAATAAATTTCAGTTTGCTAAACGATCGTTCTCTGACTCTGATATAACAGGAATTTCTAAAAATAGTCTATAGGCAATTTTCATATATTCATAATTTAATGTTATAAGTATTATAACTGAAAATCAGTTGCAGGATTTTAAAATGATTTAATTTTTTAAAATGTTTCCAAATTGCGGAAAATACCTTTTTTGCATTAATTACTTCACTTGACAGTTATTAAGGGCTTAAGTCGGCTGCATATTCTACTGCCAAGTTTATTGCATGTTTTACAAGTATACTGGCCGAACCTGACTTAATATTTCTGAAATCTTCAGAAATATTATGAAGGGCTTCGAACCTCCATTTTAAATGCTGTACGATCAGATCGATTGATTCAAAAAATGTGATCCTAAATTTGTCAGTCCATTGCCTCATATTGAAATTGCCTCCGCACTGCGCTTTCTGATGACATTAACTTCTGGCTTAACACCTAAGCTTTTGGTCAAATTCAAACTTTCTCTTTGAAAAACTTTAAATTTTTCATTTCTAATTGTAATCAGTCGCTTGAAGACTTTTAACAAGATTGCTCGCAATGCTTTTTGTGATATATTTTCTTTTAAGGACAATGACCGAATCAATTTCTGATAAAATAAAATTCCAAGCAATCAAATCGCCTACAATTTCAATGTCTCATTTGTCTTTTTAAATTCTTATCACATTGGTATATCTCTTCATTTTACTTCATTTCTACCAGCTCTTCCAATCATATGATGACCTTTGGAAGCTGTCTGTTTACTGCATTTACCGCAAGATTTTTGTTCGACCAACCTGTATTATAATATTTTTTTTAACGAAACTTTCACGTTATTCGTGAAAATCGATCAGTCGATATTTCGAGGTATTTTTTTCATCACTACGATATAGTCGATCCGACTGGTTCCGGTATATGTACTGCCTATTTAAAAAAAAAAACTTATCTGTATCAAGTTTCATTAAGATATCTGCAAAACGTACAGGGTTCAAACAGATGATTAGACAGATAGATTATATTCAACATAATTATTTTAAAAAACTATTTCTACTGCCCCTGTACCAAGATTCATCAAGATAGCTTCTAAAGAGAGACTAGTTACAAAAAAAACAGATAGACAGGCGGACACATGGGCGGCTCGTCGACCTGATCATGAATGTATATACTTTATGGGGTCTGCCACGCCTCCTTCAATGCGTTACACATTTCGTGAGAAAATTTTAATGCCGTCTGCAAGGGTATAAGAAACAAACCAATCTCAAAGATTATGCGTTCGATAGTTTAAACTTGGTTAGAATCGGAATACTATGTCAGACAGCGTTCATAGGCACGATCGGTTACATTTTAACGTTTTAGTATGAACATTTTTTGTTTCTTAAGACATCTCAACCAAACTCACAGAGTTTAAGTCTTGTATCATTTTATAAAACCCAACCAAATTTGGATAAAGTCGGACTACTATAACATAAAGCAGTTATATGTCCCAAATTTCTGGGCAATCACTTCAATAGTCTAGGCGAATTTGCACAACATATCCTGCAAAAAATAGGCAAATTTATTCAGTCAACGAACTGCACCCCCTTGTAGAATCTGAATTGTCCCCACAAGTTGGCAGTCTCTTGGGAGCGATCCATTATATCACAACGGGCCCAGATGTGGCCTACGTGTGTCGATCTTATCGACAACCATTACAACCTAAACTAACCTATTTGTCCACAGTTGAATGCAGGTCTCTGCAATCTTTGACGCGCTGAAGATAGCTTGCGTTATCTTTTTCCATTTTCATACACCTAATGTTTTAAATTTGTAAATGTTTCGATAGACTTTAGCTTATTTATATGCTCACTAAGTTCCCAGCAATACTATGTTCATGGTTGTGTCTAACAATTGACATACTAATATACTTCATTAATTACAAATAATTACTTTATTACGGGAGTCTTTTTTATATGCAAGTCACCGTTCTTGAAGCAAAGGTCAATACCGCAACACATACGTTCAACTGGTAAGTCCTCTAGAACATCCAAATTTTATATCGAAATGAATGTAAATAATATTCATATACTTTAATATCGATAAACATAACTTATACGCAAATTATATTTAAATTTATTTATAAAAATAGCAAAATTGTTATGTACTCTCATTAACATACTTCCTTAAGTACATTAACAAGTACTTAGGTGTACATCTTAAAAAGCTTTACCATATTTTTTTTTAAAACAAGACTTGAATTTCAGATGCCGATTTGGACCCCAACCGGCCATCGAGAAAGTTTTCTGCTCCCAGACCTCTTGAAGATGAGATCGATCTAGAAGACAAAGAGAAGCAACGTCAGCGACAGGAACGACTACTGACCGTAAACGAAGAGGTTTTGGATGAACTAGAAGTAGAGAAGAAACGAGCCCAGCGCGCTGATGAATCAAAGCGTCGTGAAGAAAAGTATGCTACTTATTAGATAGTAATTCTTAAGCATTAATTTGGTTTTAACTACAACAATTACAAATTAATTTATTTAAGAGCTCTTAAGGAGGAAGAAAATAGACGCGAAGAAGACGCTAAACAGGCCAAAGCCAACGAACGAGCCCGATTGGCTCGTGTTGCGGAAGAAGAAAGAATAGCTAAAGAATCTCGAATGGCTGAAAAGGCCCGTTTGGATGAAGAAGCTAAAGCTGCGAAAGAAGCCGCGGCACTTAAAGCTGAGGAAGATCGACAAGCTATAGAAGCTCGTCTTGCCGAAGAGGTCCGTCTTACCGAAGAAGCCCGTTTTGCCGAAGAAGCCCGTCTTGCCGAAGAAGCCCGTCTTGCCGAAGAAACTAAATCTGCAGTAGAGGCTGCGGCTCGTAAGGCCGAGGAGGAACGCTTAGCTGTTGAGGCTCTGTTAGCTGAAGAGGCTCGTTTGGCTAAGGAAACAATAGCTGTAGAGCAAGCCAGAATAGCAGAAGAAGCTAAAGCTTCGGAAGAAGCTGCTGCACTTAAAGCTGAAGAAGATCGCTTGGTTGAAGAGTGTCGAATAGGGGAAGAACAGCGTCAGCGCGAGCTGGAATTATATCGCTTGGCGGAGATTGAGAAGCAGGCCGAAGAAGACCATGAGGGTGAAATCGCACGTCAAGCAGCTGAATTGACCGAAATCGCACGCCAAGAAGCTGAAATTGCAGCTCGCGAACTGCAGTTTATTCAAAAAGAGGGCAGAGACGTCGAAGAGCCTATTATCGATGAAGATGAAACTCCAGTTGAAGGACGACTGGAACCAATCATTGAACTTAGTTGTAACAGTGGCGGTCCATTCGGCGAGTTAGATAATACTGTCGGGGAAAGATATGATGAGGAAGAACAGGAAGAATATACAATGGAATCACATTTTGCCGAAATACTTTAAATGATTTGTATACTATATATTCAGGGGAGCTACAGAAATCTCTAGTGAAATAGATTTCAGCTGTCAGCATTTCCGCGCGGAAATTTTTGAAGTGCCACAGAACTACGAGTGATTTAATTTTTTTTAGTATTTACGAGTGATTTAATTTTTTTTTTTTAGCATTTTCACAAACCTTTTCGAATTCGTATGAAGTACAATTTCCCACACAAACAAATTGCACAATAAGCAAAAGTATTTTGCAGTAAAACTTGTTTTACCTCACAAGAGCTATTTTTTTTAAGGTTAAATTAAAGAAAACAGATTTGTTTTCATATATATTTTTTGAAATTCCTTCGAATTCTAACTAAAAAATGTAGCATCACTCTGACTCCGAAAATCTAAATCGGACTAATCGGCAACATCGGACGAAAGCAGATTAAGCGCTGATTCGTTCCGCCCAAAATTAGTAGGCCAATCTAGTCTGTGGCTCGGCGGAATGAAATTGAAGTGATTCAAGCGGAAGTGATTTCTGTTACACCCCTGAATAAAAATTAATGAAATTATTAATACTATCTTATACTAGGAATATGTAAAACTACCATTATAAAAGTTCACTTCTTTTAGTTTTCAACCGAACAGCGCATACGAGTACCATCTTAGTTTTTTTTTTAGTCTTGTTCGTTTTTCTGCTTACCACGGCTCTTAGTTTAAACTAATGCTTAAACTGTCAGATGTAATTTAATATACATTTTATTAATATTTTATTTGACAAATATATGGGCAAGTCCCGCATAACGAATGATTTTTTGTATTGAAGTACCATAATATTTCGGTCTTCTAAATGAGGTGTCTTAGAATTACATACATAAAATGTTTAGTGAGTTCCAGGAGTAAGTACAATCGGCACTACAAATTATTTTTGAGCAGAGGTTTCATTCGAACCGATACCTAGTCTCTAAGTTTTGAAGCTATCTTGATGAGACTCTGTACAGGTCCGTCTTTTTACTGCCCGCAGTACGTATGTTGGAACCGGCCGAATTTGATCACTTTATCATAGATATATCTGCATTTAGCATTTAGTATGAAAAACTTTTTTGATTGTTGAGATATCTTAACGAAACTCATAGAATATGTATTTTATGAAGTTTTAAACATTTAACCTATAAACCTTTTAATGAAGAACTTTTTTGTTTCATAAGATATCTTAACCGTATTCACTGTCTTTCGCATTCTAACAAATGTGTAAAATATCTGAAAGCTTATACTGGAGTCTGCAAGGGTATCCAAACTTTGGCGCGCCAAAGGTAGCGTGCGCTATATTTTTTAAATGAAATCAATAGTTTAACAAATATGATTTTCAAAATTAGAAGAAATCTACCTTTAACATTTTTTTTTTTTTAAGATTTTTGAAATTTAAAATTGAAGGAAAATTAGAAAATAAAACGGTTTATACTCCGAATGAATTTCTGCTTAAAGCAATATTTAAACTCAACCTGAAACGCCGTGGAAATGAAAAACTCCATAAAAAAATATAATAAATGTAGCGCAAGCTAACTTTGGCGCGCCAATGTTTTGATACCCTTGCAGTGCCCTGTGTAAGCCGTCAGATTTTTAAAAAATTAGTTAAATGTTGATTTCGAACCGATCGTTCCTATGGCAGCTATATGATATAGTAGTCCGATTTACACCAAATTTGGTCAGGATGTAGCAGTGAGTACGAAATCTGGACTAGGGGTTTGCCCTGCTCGCTTCGCTCGCCAACCCCGGCTCGCTACGCTCGCTGAAATCTCGGGGAAAAATGTGAAGTTAAAATAGGAAACATTTCTCACAGCTATAGCCAGACCTTATGTCATTTCTAATTAGATAGCGGGAATTGTAAATTCAAATTTTTCCCTGTAGTTGGACTTAAGATAATAGTAATAAGTAGTACTTTATATAATATAGAGAATTTACATTTTCGCTGCTCGCTGTTTTAAAGTTTTCGCTGCAATTGGATTATTGCAGCAAGAGCGAGTAACAGTGCCATACACTGAAAATTGATTTTGAGAGCCGCAACACAAATGAATCGTTACACCCCCTCCCCTCCCCTCCCCTTGTCCATCTTCTTTTGATTGTTTATTAATAGCATTAAAAGCCACTGTTCCTATGGCAGCTATACGATATAGTGATCCGATCTTGACCAAATTTTCTCAGGATGTAGCAGTGAGTACGAAATCCATAATCTGTGAGTTTGGTTGAGATATCTCAAAAAATAACAAAGATCTTCATACAAAGTTTTAATTTGCATCTGGTTGTTCCAATGGCAGCTATATGATATAGTGGCCCGATCTTGACCAAATTTTCTCAGGATGTAGCAGTGAGTAAGAATTACATAATCTGTGAGTTTGGTTAAGATAGCTCAAAAAACAAAAAAAATTTCATACTAAGCAATTTTGACCTTTGACCCCCCATTTTAGCCCCTTCCAGTGGGGATATCGAAAAATCCCGTCTTATTGCACGATAATTATGTCTCAGCTATGTTGTGTAAAAATTTCATCTCAATATCTTGAACCGTTTGGCCTACAGCGTGATGACTAAGTCAGTCAGTCAGTGAGTCAGGACAAAGAGTTTTATATATATAGATAGATAGAGAATTTACATTTTCGCTGCTCGCTGTTTTAAAGTTTTCGCTGCAATTGGATTATTGCAGCAAGAGCGAGTAACAGTGCCATACACTGAAAATTGATTTTGAGAGCCGCAACACAAATGAATCGTTACACCCCCCTCCCCCTCCCCCTCCCCTTGCCCATCTTCTTTTGATTGTTTATTAATAGCATTAAAAGCCACTGTTCCTATGGCAGCTATACGATATAGTGATCCGATCTTGACCAAATTTTCTCAGGATGTAGCAGTGAGTACGAAATCCATAATCTGTGAGTTTGGTTGAGATATCTCAAAAAATAACAAAGATCTTCATACAAAGTTTTAATTTGCATCTGGTTGTTCCTATGGCAGCTATATGATATAGTGGCCCGATCTTGACCAAATTTTCTCAGGATGTAGCAGTGAGTAAGAATTACATAATCTGTGAGTTTGGTTAAGATAGCTCAAAAAACAAAAAAATTTCATACTAAGCAATTTTGACCTTTGACCCCCATTTTAGCCCCTTCCAGTGGGGATATCGAAAAATCCCGTCTTATTGCACGATAATTATGTCTCAGCTATGTTGTGTAAAAATTTCATCTCAATATCTTGAACCGTTTGGCCTACAGCGTGATGACTAAGTCAGTCAGTCAGTGAGTCAGGACAAAGAGTTTTAATATATAGATAGATAGAGAATTTACATTTTCGCTGCTCGCTGTTTTAAAGTTTTCGCTGCAATTGGATTATTGCAGCAAGAGCGAGTAACAGTGCCATACACTGAAAATTGATTTTGAGAGCCGCAACACAAATGAATCGTTACACCCCCCTCCCCCTCCCCCTCCCCTTGTCCATCTTCTTTTGATTGTTTATTAATAGCATTAAAAGCCACTGTTCCTATGGCAGCTATACGATATAGTGATCCGATCTTGACCAAATTTTCTCAGGATGTAGCAGTGAGTACGAAATCCATAATCTGTGAGTTTGGTTGAGATATCTCAAAAAATAACAAAGATCTTCATACAAAGTTTTAATTTGCATCTGGTTGTTCCAATGGCAGCTATATGATATAGTGGCCCGATCTTGACCAAATTTTCTCAGGATGTAGCAGTGAGTAAGAATTACATAATCTGTGAGTTTGGTTAAGATAGCTCAAAAAACAAAAAAAATTTCATACTAAGCAATTTTGACCTTTGACCCCCATTTTAGCCCCTTCCAGTGGGGATATCGAAAAATCCCGTCTTATTGCACGATAATTATGTCTCAGCTATGTTGTGTAAAAATTTCATCTCAATATCTTGAACCGTTTGGCCTACAGCGTGATGACTAAGTCAGTCAGTCAGTGAGTCAGGACAAAGAGTTTTATATATATAGATAGATAGAGAATTTACATTTTCGCTGCTCGCTGTTTTAAAGTTTTCGCTGCAATTGGATTATTGCAGCAAGAGCGAGTAACAGTGCCATACACTGAAAATTGATTTTGAGAGCCGCAACACAAATGAATCGTTACACCCCCCTCCCCCTCCCCTCCCCTTGTCCATCTTCTTTTGATTGTTTATTAATAGCATTAAAAGCCACTGTTCCTATGGCAGCTATACGATATAGTGATCCGATCTTGACCAAATTTTCTCAGGATGTAGCAGTGAGTACGAAATCCATAATCTGTGAGTTTGGTTGAGATATCTCAAAAAATAACAAAGATCTTCATACAAAGTTTTAATTTGCATCTGGTTGTTCCAATGGCAGCTATATGATATAGTGGCCCGATCTTGACCAAATTTTCTCAGGATGTAGCAGTGAGTAAGAATTACATAATCTGTGAGTTTGGTTAAGATAGCTCAAAAAACAAAAAAATTTCATACTAAGCAATTTTGACCTTTGACCCCCCATTTTAGCCCCTTCCAGTGGGGATATCGAAAAATCCCGTCTTATTGCACGATAATTATGTCTCAGCTATGTTGTGTAAAAATTTCATCTCAATATCTTGAACCGTTTGGCCTACAGCGTGATGACTAAGTCAGTCAGTCAGTGAGTCAGGACAAAGAGTTTTATATATATAGATAGATAGAGAATTTACATTTTCGCTGCTCGCTGTTTTAAAGTTTTCGCTGCAATTGGATTATTGCAGCAAGAGCGAGTAACAGTGCCATACACTGAAAATTGATTTTGAGAGCCGCAACACAAATGAATCGTTACACCCCCCTCCCCTCCCTCCCCTTGTCCATCTTCTTTTGATTGTTTATTAATAGCATTAAAAGCCACTGTTCCTATGGCAGCTATACGATATAGTGATCCGATCTTGACCAAATTTTCTCAGGATGTAGCAGTGAGTACGAAATCCATAATCTGTGAGTTTGGTTGAGATATCTCAAAAAATAACAAAGATCTTCATACAAAGTTTTAATTTGCATCTGGTTGTTCCAATGGCAGCTATATGATATAGTGGCCCGATCTTGACCAAATTTTCTCAGGATGTAGCAGTGAGTAAGAATTACATAATCTGTGAGTTTGGTTAAGATAGCTCAAAAAACAAAAAAAAATTTCATACTAAGCAATTTTGACCTTTGACCCCCATTTTAGCCCCTTCCAGTGGGGATATCGAAAAATCCCGTCTTATTGCACGATAATTATGTCTCAGCTATGTTGTGTAAAAATTTCATCTCAATATCTTGAACCGTTTGGCCTACAGCGTGATGACTAAGTCAGTCAGTCAGTGAGTCAGGACAAAGAGTTTTATATAGATAGATAGAGAATTTACATTTTCGCTGCTCGCTGTTTTAAAGTTTTCGCTGCAATTGGATTATTGCAGCAAGAGCGAGTAACAGTGCCATACACTGAAAATTGATTTTGAGAGCCGCAACACAAATGAATCGTTACACCCCCTCCCCCTCCCCTCCCCTTGTCCATCTTCTTTTGATTGTTTATTAATAGCATTAAAAGCCACTGTTCCTATGGCAGCTATACGATATAGTGATCCGATCTTGACCAAATTTTCTCAGGATGTAGCAGTGAGTACGAAATCCATAATCTGTGAGTTTGGTTGAGATATCTCAAAAAATAACAAAGATCTTCATACAAAGTTTTAATTTGCATCTGGTTGTTCCAATGGCAGCTATATGATATAGTGGCCCGATCTTGACCAAATTTTCTCAGGATGTAGCAGTGAGTAAGAATTACATAATCTGTGAGTTTGGTTAAGATAGCTCAAAAAACAAAAAAATTTCATACTAAGCAATTTTGACCTTTGACCCCCATTTTAGCCCCTTCCAGTGGGGATATCGAAAAATCCCGTCTTATTGCACGATAATTATGTCTCAGCTATGTTGTGTAAAAATTTCATCTCAATATCTTGAACCGTTTGGCCTACAGCGTGATGACTAAGTCAGTCAGTCAGTGAGTCAGGACAAAGAGTTTTATATATATAGATAGATAGAGAATTTACATTTTCGCTGCTCGCTGTTTTAAAGTTTTCGCTGCAATTGGATTATTGCAGCAAGAGCGAGTAACAGTGCCATACACTGAAAATTGATTTTGAGAGCCGCAACACAAATGAATCGTTACACCCCCCTCCCCCTCCCCCTCCCCTTGTCCATCTTCTTTTGATTGTTTATTAATAGCATTAAAAGCCACTGTTCCTATGGCAGCTATACGATATAGTGATCCGATCTTGACCAAATTTTCTCAGGATGTAGCAGTGAGTACGAAATCCATAATCTGTGAGTTTGGTTGAGATATCTCAAAAAATAACAAAGATCTTCATACAAAGTTTTAATTTGCATCTGGTTGTTCCTATGGCAGCTATATGATATAGTGGCCCGATCTTGACCAAATTTTCTCAGGATGTAGCAGTGAGTAAGAATTACATAATCTGTGAGTTTGGTTAAGATAGCTCAAAAACAAAAAAAAATTTCATACTAAGCAATTTTGACCTTTGACCCCCATTTTAGCCCCTTCCAGTGGGGATATCGAAAAATCCCGTCTTATTGCACGATAATTATGTCTCAGCTATGTTGTGTAAAATTTCATCTCAATATCTTGAACCGTTTGGCCTACAGCGTGATGACTAAGTCAGTCAGTCATGAGTCAGGACAAAGAGTTTTTATATATAGATAGATAGAGAATTTACATTTTCGCTGCTCGCTGTTTTAAAGTTTTCGCTGCAATTGGATTATTGCAGCAAGAGCGAGTAACAGTGCCATACACTGAAAATTGATTTTGAGAGCCGCAACACAAATGAATCGTTACACCCCCCTCCCCTCCCCCTCCCCTTGTCCATCTTCTTTTGATTGTTTATTAATAGCATTAAAAGCCACTGTTCCTATGGCAGCTATACGATATAGTGATCCGATCTTGACCAAATTTTCTCAGGATGTAGCAGTGAGTACGAAATCCATAATCTGTGAGTTTGGTTGAGATATCTCAAAAAATAACAAAGATCTTCATACAAAGTTTTAATTTGCATCTGGTTGTTCCAATGGCAGCTATATGATATAGTGGCCCGATCTTGACCAAATTTTCTCAGGATGTAGCAGTGAGTAAGAATTACATAATCTGTGAGTTTGGTTAAGATAGCTCAAAAAACAAAAAAAATTTCATACTAAGCAATTTTGACCTTTGACCCCCCATTTTAGCCCCTTCCAGTGGGGATATCGAAAAATCCCGTCTTATTGCACGATAATTATGTCTCAGCTATGTTGTGTAAAAATTTCATCTCAATATCTTGAACCGTTTGGCCTACAGCGTGATGACTAAGTCAGTCAGTCAGTGAGTCAGGACAAAGAGTTTTATATATATAGATAGATAGAGAATTTACATTTTCGCTGCTCGCTGTTTTAAAGTTTTCGCTGCAATTGGATTATTGCAGCAAGAGCGAGTAACAGTGCCATACACTGAAAATTGATTTTGAGAGCCGCAACACAAATGAATCGTTACACCCCCTCCCCCTCCCCTCCCCTTGTCCATCTTCTTTTGATTGTTTATTAATAGCATTAAAAGCCACTGTTCCTATGGCAGCTATACGATATAGTGATCCGATCTTGACCAAATTTTCTCAGGATGTAGCAGTGAGTACGAAATCCATAATCTGTGAGTTTGGTTGAGATATCTCAAAAAATAACAAAGATCTTCATACAAAGTTTTAATTTGCATCTGGTTGTTCCAATGGCAGCTATATGATATAGTGGCCCGATCTTGACCAAATTTTCTCAGGATGTAGCAGTGAGTAAGAATTACATAATCTGTGAGTTTGGTTAAGATAGCTCAAAAACAAAAAAAATTTCATACTAAGCAATTTTGACCTTTGACCCCCCATTTTAGCCCCTTCCAGTGGGGATATCGAAAAATCCCGTCTTATTGCACGATAATTATGTCTCAGCTATGTTGTGTAAAAATTTCATCTCAATATCTTGAACCGTTTGGCCTACAGCGTGATGACTAAGTCAGTCAGTCAGTGAGTCAGGACAAAGAGTTTTATATATATAGATAGATAGAGAATTTACATTTTCGCTGCTCGCTGTTTTAAAGTTTTCGCTGCAATTGGATTATTGCAGCAAGAGCGAGTAACAGTGCCATACACTGAAAATTGATTTTGAGAGCCGCAACACAAATGAATCGTTACACCCCCCTCCCCCTCCCCCTCCCCTTGTCCATCTTCTTTTGATTGTTTATTAATAGCATTAAAAGCCACTGTTCCTATGGCAGCTATACGATATAGTGATCCGATCTTGACCAAATTTTCTCAGGATGTAGCAGTGAGTACGAAATCCATAATCTGTGAGTTTGGTTGAGATATCTCAAAAAATAACAAAGATCTTCATACAAAGTTTTAATTTGCATCTGGTTGTTCCAATGGCAGCTATATGATATAGTGGCCCGATCTTGACCAAATTTTCTCAGGATGTAGCAGTGAGTAAGAATTACATAATCTGTGAGTTTGGTTAAGATAGCTCAAAAAACAAAAAAATTTCATACTAAGCAATTTTGACCTTTGACCCCCCATTTTAGCCCCTTCCAGTGGGGATATCGAAAAATCCCGTCTTATTGCACGATAATTATGTCTCAGCTATGTTGTGTAAAAATTTCATCTCAATATCTTGAACCGTTTGGCCTACAGCGTGATGACTAAGTCAGTCAGTCAGTGAGTCAGGACAAAGAGTTTTATATATATAGATAGATAGAGAATTTACATTTTCGCTGCTCGCTGTTTTAAAGTTTTCGCTGCAATTGGATTATTGCAGCAAGAGCGAGTAACAGTGCCATACACTGAAAATTGATTTTGAGAGCCGCAACACAAATGAATCGTTACACCCCCCTCCCCCTCCCCTCCCCTTGTCCATCTTCTTTTGATTGTTTATTAATAGCATTAAAAGCCACTGTTCCTATGGCAGCTATACGATATAGTGATCCGATCTTGACCAAATTTTCTCAGGATGTAGCAGTGAGTACGAAATCCATAATCTGTGAGTTTGGTTGAGATATCTCAAAAAATAACAAAGATCTTCATACAAAGTTTTAATTTGCATCTGGTTGTTCCAATGGCAGCTATATGATATAGTGGCCCGATCTTGACCAAATTTTCTCAGGATGTAGCAGTGAGTAAGAATTACATAATCTGTGAGTTTGGTTAAGATAGCTCAAAAAACAAAAAAAAATTTCATACTAAGCAATTTTGACCTTTGACCCCCATTTTAGCCCCTTCCAGTGGGGATATCGAAAAATCCCGTCTTATTGCACGATAATTATGTCTCAGCTATGTTGTGTAAAAATTTCATCTCAATATCTTGAACCGTTTGGCCTACAGCGTGATGACTAAGTCAGTCAGTCAGTGAGTCAGGACAAAGAGTTTTATATATATAGATGTTACAATTATTTCAAGCTTAGAAAAGTCCCTAAACATCGAAAATATTTAATTGGTATTTTATTGTGCAGCCCTTGTCTTCCACCAGCCCTTGAAAGTCAGCTGTTCTTGCCACGTGGTGCGTGCAAGCTTGATGATTAAACAAGTTTCTTAATTTTGGCGTTCTCGTATTTTTAAACAGTTTGACCAATTAAAATACCTTTAAATGGAAAATGTTTCGCATGGTATGTAGAAAATATTTGTATAAGTGTTTAATTATATGTGCTTTTGTGTTGTCATGTTTTTAATGAAATACGTAAACAGTAGTTTTGTTGATTCTAACCTTAAAATATTTGTGTTTCGTGGAGCATATCTAGCAAGATACAACAGGATTCAAATAACAACTTATGTGGTAGTATGTGTTATTATGTGTTATTCATTTAAATAATTTGCGGCAATTTGCGGGGGGGTTAAATATTTCAATAGATGCGAGCAAGGTTGCTATCCGTCGAGGTGACTTACTAGAAGTTTGGCTGGATACAAATCTCAATGTCATCGCTACTTTTGACTGGGTTTGCGTCGAAATAATTCCATATGATTTTCCGGAAAACGATTTGGAGGTGATTAAAAACAAGTTAAAAAACTTTATGGTTCAAATTAAGAGACTGCTGAACAAAGCATACAGAAATATTCGTCGCTTCAAAGAAATAAATGCCAGCTGGCTTGCATCGGAGCTAATATTTTATTCAAAAGATGATTGTAATCGTAATCTTGGTGGACGACCTCGGGTCTCTTATGACGAAGGAAGTTTACGGCATAAAAGAAGATTTGGTTCCGAACTTGCAAAAGAAAATTCAACACTTCTACTTATTGAAGCAACTGCTATGTCTGCTAAGAAGGCAAAAAAAGATATTTCTCACATTTTAAATACGACAATAAATAGTCCTGACAGTTCAAAATTAAGGCAACAGCTTTCATTAAAAGAGCCTATACCATTATCACCTGATGAGGCCTTAACATTTATTATAGAAAACTCGTTTTCCAAGCAGCAATATATTAACATACGCTTAAAGAGAATCGAAGGTGAGAGAAGCTAAAGAAAAGTGTTGGCCTATAGATATAAGCGTATCAGATACTGTTGCCGAAGTGCCAATGCAGAACTTACTGAACCATACTACATCTCGGATCATTTTATATCAAAAGCCAGTTTTCGAACAATTTCTTGATATAAATAAAGTAAAGCTTATAGTAAGCTATGGTTTTGACGGTTCAACCGGATGGAGCGTTTATAAGCAAAGGTTTAATGAACCCGAACCCATTTGCCTGGACCAATCTTTGTTTCCCCTTCAAATGGTGGATCAAAATGGGAGAATTATTTGGAGAAACAGATATCCACAATCCGTTAAATATTGCAGGCCGCTAAAAATTGAGTTTGCTAAAGAAAGCCGGGATCACATTTTGAATTCCAAATTTCTTTTGGATTCGCAAATAAAAGACTTAAAGCCATTTGTGTAGGAGGCGGAACAATTGAGAGTGGAAGTTCGATTCGACGTACACATGACGCTCATCGATGGAAAGGTGTTGAATACATTAACGGGCTCTAATTCAACACAATCCTGTCCAATTTGTGGTGCCAGTTCAAAGGACTTTTTAAAAGAAACAGAGTTTAACAGTCAAAAGTTCAAGCCTAAACCCAATTCTTATCAGTACGGAGTTAGTCCTCTCCACGGATGGATTAGGTTTTTGGAATTCGTTCTCAACATCTCATATCGTGTTAGTATTCAAAAGTGGCGAATTAGTACGGACTCTGACAAAGAAATAATAAAGGTGCGCAAGAAGGACATTGAGCGAAAACTTTGGTCTGAAATGGGGTTACATATTAACAAACCAATTCAGAATGGTTCTGGAAATTCCAATTATAAGGCACAAAGAGCATTTTCGGACGTTAAATTATTTGCCTCAATATTAGAACTAGATGAAGAGCTTTTAAACAAACTACATATCAGTTTAATAGTTTTATCATGCGAATATGACGTTTGTTTAAATAAGTTTAAGAATTTTTGTAAAGAAACGCTTCGTTTGCATTTAATTAAATATCCGTGGTATCCATTGACCGCTACGGTCCACAAAATTTTAGTTCATGGTCCACAAATAATTGAATCATCTGTACTTCCTTTTGGTTGCTTAGGTGAAAACGCATCTGAGGCTCGCAACAAATATTACAAGCACGATAGGATTTTGCATGCCAGGAAAAATAGCCGAGTGAACAATTTAACCGACGCACAGTGGGGCCGTTTGAGTTTTTACTTTGCGAAAATCATATCTTTTGATCCAAAAGAGATATCAAAAAAAAGCGTTTGTTAGAAAACTTCTTCAGCTTTAAATTGAATGTAAAATCTTAAAAATCGAGCATTAAACCTGTTTTCACAGGTAGTCAAAGTTGGATTTTGTTTTCACATGATTTTATACGATAGTTTTGCCTCAGAAGCATGCAAACATCAAACAATTTCACTATAAATGTTCGAATTTACATATATATATATCTATAGCAATATATCCTTAAGCATTTTAATACTTATAAATAAATTTAAATCAATATTTTAGTTCCATTTACTGTAGCGAGCATATTTATTATAATTCAAGTTTCTAATACATTTATATCGTGTTAATTCCTATGAAAACAAAATTTAAATAAAATAAATCTCTTTTTTAATTGTTTGAAATTAATTTAAAAATATAGCGCATGTTATGTTAAATGTTGATTTTTAACCGATCGTTCTTATGGCAGCTATATGATATAGTAGTCCGATTTGAACCAAATTTGGTCAGCCTGTTTAATACTTATTTAAACACACAATGTGTATATTTGGTTGAGATATTTTGAGAAACAAAAAGTTTTTTATACTAAATGTTGTTTTCGAACCGATCGTTTCTATGGCAGCTATATGATATAGTGAACCGATCCGGCCGGTTCCGACATATGTAGTGCGTGCAGCCAAAAAACAGACCTGTGCCAAGTTTCATCAAGATAGCTTCAAAACTGACAGACTAGTTTGCATATAAACAAATGCACTGCAGGTAGCGCACAAATGCGCTCGCCGCGACGCAGTTTTGCCCAAGCAAATTGCGCATTTTTGCCCAAGCAAATTGCGCATTTCTGCCTAGCAAATTGCGCATTTTTAGGCTAGGTGCATTAATCGTATGTTAAACTGCGCCGAAAACGCAAAAAATCGCACTCTGGAATTATGAAAAATCGTTTTAAAAATAATCATAGTATCACGTGGTATAATTCGCTTGCCTGGACTAGCCTGGACTCGGTGTTAAAAGTCTATGTAAAGTCGAAAAATTGCTTCCAAAATAGAGGTTTAGTAAATAATTTATTTAAAATACTTCCATACTCAAAATGTACAAAATTTTTATATTTCTCGCCATGGAATTGTCACAACTTTAAGTTAAAATTAAGAAACTTCTACTCAAATGAACCATTTAGATATAATTCTATCCCAAAGATGAACAATTTTTGCAAAAAATACTCAAAAGTGCCAACATGAAAATTTTGTTCATGTTTGAAGAGCTCTACCACCGAAGCAAATTACCTAATCGAAAAAGGAAAGTTAGGTCAGTAAACTTCAAACAATTCTCTACCTAACTGCATTTCACGTTTTGCCAGATTCCGACTCGTGAGTTTTGATTTTTGCCACGTGAGTCTCGTGAATGAGCCACTGTGCGACGTATTTCACCGAGCTTTGGATTCTTCTGATCCTTACTTATCAAGCATCGCTCCAAAAAAGAGTTCAAAATCACACTTATTGCCAAGTGAAGTTTTTGCACTTTTAGTTTCTCCAAACCCGAAAAAAAAAAAATTCGAAATTCACAAATAGTATAAGCAGCAAATTCCCCAAGTTATAACTTTCTAGCTTTAAAATTACGGTTGTGGCCAAAATAAAGGCATTGTGCAGAGGAGGCACAAGGACTCAATGGGATTAGTCCAGGCGAGGGAACATTTTCATTTTAGATGCCAACAAATGCTGCTGTCTATGTATCCAGTTGAAGCCGGAGTACTCCGTCTCAAAAGGCTACGACTACGGGCATTAAAGAGTAGGCCCAGAAGCACAACTTTCTGACAGCTAATGCAAGATCCAAAAAACGAAAGCGTTTTCCATGAAAACCTTTTAATGCCGAAGAAGTCATTTTTTGAATTGTGCCAACACATACCAAAGCAAAAGCACTTCACAATTCCTGTGCCTTTCGTAAAACCGGTAGCAATCTGTATATACAATCTTGCAACCTGCGCAGAGTACCACTAAGTTGACGTTGTCTTCGGAGTACATAAAAGTACAGTATACAAATATTTTCATATTGTAGTGAATGCAATCTTAAAAAATATAGCGCAAGTTAACTTTGGCGCGCCAAAGTTTGGATACCCTTGCAGAGCCGTCAGATTTTTTACAAAATTTGTTAAAAAATTGATTTTGAACCGATCGTTCCTATGGCAGCTATATGATATAGTTGTCCGATTTACATCAAATTTGGTCAGCCTGTTTAAAACTTAATCAAACACACAATGTGTATATTTGGTTGAGATATTTTGAGAAACAAACAAACTAAATAGACCCATTTGTACTTTTTCAAAGTACTGGGTCTAAAAAGTTTTTCATACTAAATGTTGTTTTCGAACCGATCGCTCCTATGGCAGCTATATGATATAGCAGTCCGATTTACACCAAATTTGGTCAGCCTGTTTAAAACTGAATCAAACACATAATTTGTATATTTGGTTGAGATATCTTGAGAAACAAAAAAGTTTTTCATACTAAATGTTTATTTCCAACCGATCGTTCCTATGGCAGCTATATGATATAGCTATCCGATCCGGCCGGTTCCGACATATGTACTGCGTGCAGCAAAAAGACGGACCTGTACCAAGTTTCATCAAGATAGCTTCAAAACCGAGAGACTAGTTTGCATAGAAACAGACAGACAGACGGACAGACGGACAGCCGGACAGACGGACATGGCTATATCGACTCAGCTCGTCGCCCTGATGAAGAATATATATACTTTATGGGGTCTGACACGCCTCCTTCAATGCGTTACAAACTTCGTGACAAAATTATAATACCCTCTGCAAGGGTATAACAATACATTTTATCTAAATGTCAACTAAGGACTGGTTCCAAATAAAAAATATACGGCAAGCTAACTTTGGCGCGCCAGCTTTTTTTTACAAAATTTGTTAAATGTTGATTTTTAACCGATCGTTCCTATGGCAGCTATATGATATAGTAGTCCGATTTAAACTAAATTTGGTCAGCCTGTTTAATACTTATTCAAACACACAATTTGTATATTTGGTTGAGATATCTTGAGAAACAAAAAAGTTTTTCATATTAAATGTTGTTTTCGAAACGATCGCTCCTATGGCAGCTATATGATATAGTAGTCCGATATACACCAAATTTAGTCAGCCTGCTTAAAACTTAATCAAACACACAATGTGTATAGTTGGTTGAGATATCTTGAGAAACAAAAAAGTTTTTCATACTAAATGTTGTTTTCGAACCGATCGTTCCTATGGCAGCTATATGATATAGTTATCCGATCCGGCCGGTTCCGACATATGTGCTGCGTGCAGCAAAAAGACGGACCTGTACCAAGTTTCATCAAGATAACTTCAAAGCTGAGAGACTAGTTTGCATAGAAACAGACGGACAGACAGACGGACAGACGGACATGGCTAAATCGACTCATCTCGTCGTCCTGATCAAGAATATATATACTTTATGGGGTCTGTGAGGCTTCCTTCAATGCGTTACACAATTCGTGACAAAATTATAATACCCTCTGCAAGGGTATAACAATTTACTGCAGGACGAATTTGTTGACTTATTGCTTTTAATAAGATGTCATGAATTTGATTTAAAATATTAAATCATACAATTTTGAATTTCTTTGCGATCCTCTGCCAAGACCTGGCGCATGCATCGGAAAGCTTTTTATAGACAACGTTATTTCGTTTGGTTTTTCCATCCAGTTTCCCTAAAACATTGTTAATTTGGTATAAGTCTCAGCGTTGCTATCTAGTTTCAGAGAACTGTTAGTTGGTTTCATGAATTGATACCGAGTTCATAGTCAGCTTTCGTGTGTTAGTCGAATTTGTGAACCGGTGTTTTTACACACACTTTTGACAGCATTTTGTGAATTGAATTTACAAATTCGTAAAACAGAGATATGTAACTGACGTAAAATGCGTAGAAACTAATGTCAAATGTCAAAGATATGTATCAAGTAAAGCTTATACGGACATTGAAAAAATGGGCCTAAAACAGCTAATCATTTAAAAATGTTTGAATGTTTAAGATTTCACTAGCTGGAATATTTCGGTTGCGTGAAAGCTCATGCAAAAAATACGAAAACCACAGTCAGTTTATTGCAGGTACTTACGCTGTCAGTACAAACACGATTATAATCCAGTGTATCGACCACTTCTCAGATGCAACTCTGATAGTTTCCAATGCAAATTTGCTCTCTTTCAGAGTTTGAAATTCAATTGCACGAATTTTCTAGGCTATAAGAGCCAGATGTTGGGTCCGAAGCGCACTCGTTTCTTTTGGAAGTAACTATGTGTTACATCGGTGTTAGCTGGTAGGCTTTTAACGCCAGTACTTTTCCAGCCATCAATCGTATTTGCATATGGGGAGTAGGAGAATCAATTCCGCTTCCCATGTTCACTGCTATTTAGGTGCATATTGTTGGGTAGGTAGGTAAATGTGGCGATCAGCCTACGGCTGTAGTCCAAATCAACAGTTGGAGCTTAGCTTCGTTTTTTACTATAACCACTGTAAAGTAGTTTCCAACCGGGGTACAGATCTCAGTCCGATTGGGTCCACTATTTACAAGAAATTTGTAAATATACTGGAAGTGAAGGGGAAAGGCGGGAAATGTTCGGCTGTGTGGGCATAAAAATAAATACTAACACCAATATTAATGTCTAACTACAACCACACTATTACGTGGGACTTCCCTAAGGAGTTCGCAGCTGCCCAGGGTATCAACCGGCGCATCACGGACTGTCCGTTAGGGGCGCTAACTACTGTTACTTGCCGGGATTACTCACGCTGCCAACGGGAGTCTATCCTCGTTGTTCAACTACTAGTGGTTAGTACTACTGGGTATGGGCTGCCGGGATTATTCACACGTCCAACGGGCAACTATCCTCGTTGTTTGACTACTACTAACTATTATTACTTTGGGATTAGGGATCGCCGGGATTGCTCACACGGCCAACGGGAAACAATCCTCGTTGTTTAGCTACGGTTAATTATTGAGGAAGGGAAAGATTAATAAAACAGAGGGGTTTGGTTTAGCTTAGTATTTTATTCTTACTATTTATGCTAACGTTAATTATGCTAGTTATTCTAACTACTTGTACTACCCTGCTCCACTGTCCTCAGGAGCCCTAGTGCTCCGCCTGTTCTCTTCTACTTACTTCTCTTCTTTTGCCAGACGCGCCAACTTACACGTCTGTCTTTGCTTACTTACGATCGCTGACTCCCCGAGCCCTTCGTTCGGCGGGCACGCGCTAGCGTCGGTTGCACAACTTCACCACAGAGCTTTCGTTCTTCACCTCGGAGCTTTCACTCTCTCCTCACGAGGTGAAGACGCGCTTTACTCTGCAGTGTTGTACAACCGATCACTGGCGCGCCCTTGCCCGCCAATAACGGCTGTTATGTTTAAAATACAAATTATTCTCTATTCTATGTTAGTTATGTTACATGTTATAATGTGCGGCGATGCCCATAGGTGTCGCCTCACACCACTTGCTGTGGTTTATGATCTTTAAAAAGGGGTCACGTCTGAAACCTCCTACCTCGTGTAGGGATTTGAGTTCATGTTTGCCGAAGAACTTAAGTCTGCCCCTGCCTAATGCTGGGCAGTGACACAGTTAGTGTTTGGATGTTTCTGGTTATGCTCGTTTTTGCAAATTCTGCAGTGACTGTTGAATGGTAGTCCCATCTTCGTGGCGTGCGTGTCTATGTGTCAGTGTCCCGTGATAGTAGCCGTTAGCCTGGAAATGGTCTCTCTGTACTTACCTAACAGCTCCTCGGTGCGTTTTTGGTTGTAGATTGGACAGACCTGTCTGGCCCTTTTGCAGGTGGTTTCGCTGGACCATCTAAAGCTCGCTTTCTTAGTGAGGTCTTTATGGATGTTATTTTTGATCGTGTTGAGGGGTGGTCTCATCTCTTTTGGTACTCTGTTTAGCTCGGATCCCTTCCTTGCTAGTTCATCAGCTTTCTCGTTACCGTCAAAATCCCTATGGCCTGCGATCTAAAAGATTGATATGTCATTGTTTTGTCCAGCTTCATTCAATGCCTGTTAAGTTTGATCTGACTGAGCTGAGTGCCTTGATGGCCGCTTGGCTGTCGGATAAAAGTGATACCTGTGTGTCAACGAGACCTCGCTCTAACAGAAGTTTGGCTGCTTCCATTATAGCGAAGGTGTCCGCCTGGAAGACACTCGCCGTGCCTGGTAAGTGAAATGACTTATCCACTTGTAGGTTAGGCGAGTATACTTCTGCGCCCACACCACAGTCCATCTTGGATCCGTCTGTGTAGATTGACACCTCAAAGGTCTCACTCAAATTCCCTACAGCCCACTCGTCTCTGGTCGGTATATTTATTTCAAAGCTTTTCTCAGAGTTCGTGTTTACGAGAATGGGATATAATCCGTTTTCGTAGATTTGGATGTTAATAGTCTATTAAGGATGCTGCTGTGTCCTGTTTGTCTTTCTTTCAAGCACAGTGTTTCCTTCAGTCTAATGGCTGCTTGAGCCACTGTGCTTTCTATGTGCAGATCTATAGGAAGTTAATTTGGAAGTACATTCATAGCTGCAGAGGACAGGAACTCATTGCTCCTGTTGCCCCTGCGCATGCTGCCCGCTGTATTCTTTTTAGTTTATCTATGTGGTATTGTTTGGAGAGAGCTGGCCACCAGACCAGAGCTCTGAATGTCAGGATAGGTCTTACTACCGCTCTGTACATCCAAAGATGACCCTTTTTCCCAGGTTCCCAGGTTTTACTAAAGGCTCTTTTGCAGGAGTAGAAGGCAATGCACGCCTTCCTGACGCGCTCCTCGATGTTTATCTTCCATGATAGTTTGAGGTCCAGTATCACACCTAGATACTAAGCCCTGTGGGATAACTCCAGTAGTTGACCGTTTAACCTTGGTAGCTTGACGATTGGAAATTTAGTTTTCTTAGGGAAGAGCATCAGTTCTGTTTTAGAAGTGTTTACACCAAGGCCACATGATTTGGCCCCGTCGCTCAACTTTCTTAATGAGCCTTCCATTAAATTGATAATCGTGTCCAAGAATGGTCCTAAGACTAGTAGCACCACGTCATCTGCGTATGCAACCGCCTGAACCACTCCCTGATTAAGGCTGAGTAATATGAACAACATTTGCTAGCCAAAGTAGCGGGGACAGTACTCCTCCCTCAGGTATGCCTCTGCTCACAAACCGTGTGAGATTATCGCCACCCAGGTTAGCTGTGATTTTCTTGCTCTTCAGCATAGTCTTTATCCATGTGCTGATGTATCCTTCTACCTCAAGGTCGTTGAGGGATTCCAGGATGAAGTTCGCTTCCACATTATTGAATTTGGTATTATCTTCGGTAAAAAGAAAAATTTCAGCACAAGATCCAGATAACCTGCCTTGAGGTTATCGCAAGCAATAAAAACTTGGCCAGACCTAGTGGGGGAATCCTAGCCAAATTTTGGGAATGGTAATAACAAAGCATAGAAATAAACTGGCGCCAAGCTTATCCCTTTGCACCATACAGATAATTCATACTCGCTTTAAAAGAGCTGCAATTGAATTGCGCCAAAACCAAAAAGCTTTAAGCCTAGTACCCAGCAGAGTTGTGGCAGGAGCGAACTAAAAGTGCCCAATATTTCGCTGGTAGGCAGCTAAAATCAGAGTTGCCAATACAACACATAAAATAAACAAAAGTTGAGTAACTCTGTTGCTGCAGCCGTTTGCTAATTCAAAAGTGGAAATAAACGCATTGAAAAATATCGTAAATGAGGATTTATCGGAGTAACGAATGGTAGTGTAAGTGAAGTTTCAGTCCAGCCAGGGTTACTTTACAGAAAATTTCTTAAAGTTACCGGAACTACTGCTAAGGTTTCTAAGATATGGAGCTAAGGTTTCTAAGATATGGAATTAAATTGGTATCGGACAATGACTTCAACTATCCATGTGTATATATGGATACATGTGCAGGCATAAATATATATATATGAACAGTCAACAAAATATTAAATACCCCTGGGTCGCTAGCCGCGCAAATAGAACATGCATATATATATATATATATCCTATGGTGGCTTTCCACGTTTTGAACTTGTTTTATAAATTTTTCCCTTGACTGTCCGCTGTGTCTACTGTACGTCCGTGATGTCAGCACTATATGTCTATATGTACGTATATGGACATATAACACTTTCCTGTGTTACCTGTCTTCTATGCGGCTTGAATTAATACGGTTCACAATCGCGTTCGCAGCCGTGGCGAAACCAAAGCAGCTGTGATGCGGTTGTGAACGAGACGACGATGAGATTCCGCGGTGACTGTGGTGAATCCTTTGCAGCCACAACGAAATCCCGATCGACGTGCTATTGACCGGAGTCCCACTGGGTCACTTTTCTGCCGGCAAATGTATACACGTAGTTCCTCACTGGGTCAATGAATAGAAATCGGTGAGCGTGGGTGTATATGGTTATGTGCGGATTTCTTTTATGCAACAATCAAGCTTTAACATGGCTTGAATGAACGCGGTTCACAATCGCATTCACAGCTGTGGCGAAACCAAAGCGGCTGTGATGAGGTTGTGAACGAGATGGCGATGAGATTTCTCGGCGGCTGTGGCGAAACCTTTGCAGCGTCAAGGAAATCTCGATCTACGCGTTATTTGCCAGAGTCCCACTGGGTTACTTTACTGCTGGCACATATACACATATACACACACGCACACTTTGCACTTTGCTGGCACTGGCTTTGCTAAAAAATAATGACTTTTACTTTTTGCTTTTACTTTTATTTAAATATGTTTAGCATGATGGTTTCTGTTTATTTAATTCTTTAAAAAAAACTCTGGGAGAAACCTGCACTCTGCTCGTGTTTGCGGTCGCTCACCTCGTTGTTTTCTATAAATTCTTACGTTGATCCTTGTTGTCTGGTGTGTTGTTGTTGTTGTTAGCTTCGCTCTATAGTAATTTCCCTCGTTGCGTGGGTATCTGGTATTTCACCACGTGATGCAATGTGGTTTTCTCCGCTGCGTTTAAAAAGACGTCTGGTCACTTTCGCGGTCTTCGAGGAATAGAATGAGGGCAACTTTAATTGCGCCTCATTAAGTCTAATTTTTGGCAACTTCTCTGCCAGCGTCGGCGTCAGCGACAAGCCTCTCAATTGTCGCCTAGGTCAGGCATATGCATGCCTGCATACATGCAGTGGGCGTGTATGTGTGTGTGAGATTGCTCTCGACCGATCGTTGCCTTGCTTTGTGCGTGTGCTCTACTGCGTAGTAGGCATGCGCTGTCTCTCTCGGCTCCTCTCCTTGCTAAGTATGCGTGGGCTTGCTCGCGACCGTCACTTCGCCTTGTGCGTGTGCTCTAATGCGTAGTAGTCACGCGCTGTCTCTTTCGGTTCCTTTCCTTGGTATGTATGCGTGGGCTTGCTCGCGATCGTCACTTCGCCTTGTGCGTGTGATCTACTGCGTAGTAGGCACGCGCCGTCTGTCTATGACGCTCTCTGTGTGTATGTGTCTGTGTACATCTTGGCGTGAGCTATGCGGCCCTTTTGCCAAAGCTGTACTTTTGTGTGTGTGTGTGTGTGTTTTTTTTTTTTTTCCATGGATGCGCCATGGGGGATGTGAATCTATCTCTAAGATACTGATGGCCCGTACCATCAGCATGCACGATTTACCGACGACGTCGATACCTGCGTACTAATTACACCCTCACACACACTCTCTCCTCACTCCCCGCGGGATCACCGCAAAGTATTACTTCGCGGGGAGGGGCTGCCTACCTTAGGCATTTTCTCTTACGCGGCGCTCTTTTTCGCATCGTCTCAGATCGCTCTGGATGCCTGTAATGAGCTGACTCGCGTTCCTCCAGTTTTCCTCCGTCTGCAGCATGAACGCAATCAGGTTCTCCGGTGATGGGACGAAAGTCATAAGGCCGCTATTACTTACACAATGGTAGAGCACATGCTCCGGATCCTCGCTCGAATTGGGGCAGTTCGGGCACTCTGGTCTATCCTCGTGCTTAAGCCTGTGTAGGTACTTCCGGTATCCTCCATGACCCGTTAGGTTAGGTGGAAGTTCACCTCGCCTCTACTCCTCTCCAACCATTCGTGCACATTTGGAATGAGCCGATGCGTCCATCGTCCATTGGCGGTCGCGTCTCATCTAGCTTGCCACGTAGCTAGAGATGCCTGCCTTTCCGATCTCCTTATTGCCTCCAATGGTATGCCGCTTCCTAACACTGCGCGTGCTTCGTAGATATCTTGCATCTCCGTTGCCAGGATGTCCACAGGTATCATTCCTGCTAGTACCAGGGCTGCTTCATACGACACAGTCCTGAACCCCGATATCACTCGAGGACCACAGAGTCTGTAAGGTGCTGCAAGTTTCCTCCGGAGACACATGTTACCGTGTAAGGCTTTAGCCCAGATCGGCGCAGCGCAGAGAAGGATGGACGCAACTACTCTTGCCAAAAGCAGCCGCCTTCTGACCACCGATGCTTGGCAGCATCCTTTACAGTGCTCCCTGCATCTTTGACGCCTTTTGGGTAACGTACTCAACATGAGGACGGAAACTCAGACGGTTATCCAACAAGATACCCAGCTATTTGATGGATTCGGTTGACCTGATTGTCGTGCTCCCCATTTGAACGCTCATGTAGTCCACCTTTTTTCTGCTCGTTATGAGCACCGCCTCCGTTTTATGGCCCGCCAGGTCGAGGCCAGCCTCATCCATCCACAGAGCGATAACTCTTATTGCTGCATTGGCGGCCGCCTCTACTGCACCAACTTCCTTAGCCGCCACAACCAAAGCTAGGTCGTCAGCAAAGCCAATAAGACTGCAACCATCAGGCAGTTGGAGTCTGAGCACATCGTCGTACATAATGTTCCACAGGAGGGGGCCAAGGACCGAGCCTTGTGGAACACCAGCTGTCACCCTGTAGCGCTTTGAGTCCTCTTCCGTCTCGTACTCCTGCACCGTTTCCGACAGATAATTGGATATAATCCGCAGTAGGTATGGTGGAAACCCCAACCCGAAGCAGAGCATCTCTGATTCGCAACCAGCTCGCCGAGTTGAAGGCATTTCGGATATCAAGAGTGACTACCGCACCGTTGACTTCGCCTTAAGGAATCCGTACTGGGAAGCGGACATTGCGTTGTTCTCCTCGACTATAAGCAGAAGCCTGTTATAGAGTATGCGCTCCAGTAGCTTGCCAGACGTGTCTAGAAGGCATATCGGCCGGTATCCGGACGGCTCCTCAGCGGGCTTGTTCCCCTTTGGCAGGAGTATGAGCCGCTGCAGTTTCCATTGCTTCGGGATCGCTCCTTCCTGGAGGCAGTTGTTAAACATGTCAACAAATACCTCCGGTCTAATGGCTACTGCGAGCTTCAGGGCCTTGTTGGGTATGCCGTCTGGTCCTGGTGCTTTCCTGTAGCCGATATGCTTTGTTGCCGCTGTGATGTCGGCAGTAGAGATAGGCTTCCATGGTGGGATTCGATGCATAATCTTGCCTCGTTCAGCTCCAAATGCTGTGGGAACAGTGCCTCCACGATTCTGCGAAGCAAAATCGGTCATGTCATTCTCGGCGAGTTTTGACTCCTGATCTTTTTCGTGACGACCTTGTAGGCTGTCCCCCAGGGGTTTACGTCAGCCTCCTCGCAAATCTGTTTAAAGCAGTCAGACTTACTCTTCTTTATGGCCTGCTTTAATGCTCGCTTCGCCGTCCTAAGATCCTCCAACCGAGCATCAAACTCAGCACGTCCCCTCGCCCTCTGGCTGCATCTTCTGGCTCTCAGACAGGCTTTCCTCAACTGGGCTTTCTCGTCGTTCCACCAGTAACAAGGTGAGCCGCGTCTACTATTCTTCCTCCTGGGCATAGACGAATCGCATGCCGCATTCAAGATATTTGAAAGCTGCTGCGCCTTATCATCCACCGATGTTACTGTCAGGCTCCTTTCTCCTCCAAGGCTTGGTGGTCGCTGTGGGTGAACTCGTCGCTGACTCTCCATCTCACGTTCCTACACAGCGAGCTGCTGAGAAAGATGAGATCAATGATGGAGCCTCGACCAGCCTTCCAATAGGTCAGGTGTCTTCCGTCGTTTGCCAGTCCGACATCCAACGACGAGAAGTGCTCCAGCAGCGCTGTTCCTCTGGCGGTTGTCTCCTTGCTGCCCCATTCCACAGCCCATGCGTTGAAGTCTCCCGCTATCACTAGGGGAGATCTGCCACGCAAGTCATCCGTTATATCCGACAGCAGTCTTTCAAAGCGCACTAGGTCCCAGCTCGGCGGAGCGTAGCAGCTGTAGAAGGTGACCTCTCTAAACTTCGCTCTGACGAAACCATCGTTTGACAAGTCAAACTCTTTAGGGGGAGTGTCTACGGCCCATATGGCTGCCTTTCTACACCTGCTGGATACCCATCCGCTTCCTGGAATCGGCTTGTAAGGCTCGCATAACAGGACGACATTTGGACTCCTCTCTCTCACAGCTTGCATCAGGAGGGACTGTGCAGCTTCGTAATGGTTGAGGTTCAGTTGGGTGCACCTCATGCTGAACGTTTGGCGAGCGCGCTCCTAAACAGGGGGCATCTACCACTGCCGGCGATGTGCTTCCAGTCCGTGGCCTTGCCCTTGCAGAACATGCACCGTGGCTCCGCCTCGCAATCCTTTGCGATGTGGTCAGCCTTCCCACATCTAAGGCACAACTTCGATCTGTCGACATCGCTCCTGCACTGTCTTGCAACATGACCAAATTCGAGGCAGCGGAAACATTTCGTAACGGATATCCGCTCGCGCAGTCTGCACCTGACCCAGCCTACTTTTATCAGTCCGACTGATAGCGCCTTGCGAGCACTTTCTGCTGCCAGTCTGATTGAGGCAGTCTGGGTCCCTTCATATCCTGTGCGCAGATTTATGTCCTCCAGCTTGGCATCCGTAAGCTCCAGTTGGCTGTGTAGTGCATTTCGTATGTCCTCCTTGGTTGTGATCTCGTCCAAGTCCTTGCAGTCAATCGTGACCCTGTGGGACAGGGAACGAACCTCCGCAGCTTCTCCAAGCGTATCGCCAATGAGGGCCTTAAATGCGCTCGTATCCTGGCCAGCCTGGCTGAACTGCAACAATAGTTCGCCTTGCTGGGTTCTCCGAATACGCTGTTCTCTGTGCGCGGCGTCGCCAACGCTCTGAGAGAATTGTTGCGGGTCGCCTGGGCAACGAGATTGCTCTCGCTGCACTGCTTTGCCGATGGCCGTTCGTGACGTCACTGCCCATGTTTGCGCCTTGCCGGCGGCCGGCTTGTGACGTCACGGCCTTTTCTTTTCTTTGGCACTGCTTTCTATGTGCGCTCAAATTATGGAGCGTCACACCCCCCCTTTCTACCGGTGGACATAAATGGACCGTCACCTGCTCGGACCGGTTTACTCGCACCGGAGAGCAGATGCCCTCGATTACCTCCTGGTATCTTACGTTGCGCCTATACCCCTTAGCTACCCGCTCGGTCAGGCTGCGGATGAGCTTCGAGGGTAGTTTACGCTCCGGGGTGTGTACACGCCATTCCATGGGCGCTTCGATGAGGAGTGTTGTCGGTGCAGGGGTCGGTGCCGGTATTGGTGCTGGGGTCGGTGTCGGTATCGGTGCTGGGGTCGGTGTCGGTATCGGGGTAGGGCTTGGTATCGGTGTGGAGCTCGGGGTCTGGATGGGTGTGGTACTCAGTACCAGCGTGGTGAACGCTTCAATTGCGTCGGTCGGGGGCTCTTCCCATAGCGCTTCCACCTCGGCCTAGAGTCTACATGGTGTGGCCCGGTCGTCTTCGTAAGAGCTAATGTAAGAAAAGGGCGGGTATGGCGGTGTAACGGGTCGTCTCCCTGAGCTCAGACCGCTGCATGACGGTATGTCGTCCGGATCGATGGTCAGCGTCGGTGCTATGCTGGTGCTACATGATGGGATGTCGTCGGGGTCCCTAGGCGGTCGATAAGTTACAACCCCGGCTCCGGTGTTACTGCTCCAACGGGTTGCCGTCGGTGTCAACCGGCCCCTGTAAAATCCAACCACCAGCCGGACGTCGGTATCCGGTCTGGGCCATCTGCTGCCGAATCAGCCTCCGAGATTCGGCAAGAGTGTTGCAGGTGGGAATTAGATTTCCAATCGGGGTTCCTCCTTCCCAACGGAGGGGGTAATTCGTTTGCGGCATGTGGTGCCACGTCGGCCAACTCCGGTACCCAGGCGAGATCCTCCTAGTCTGTTGCTGCCCTAGGGTTGCCAATGGGTTCCACTCCATCCTGGCGACGGAGGACAGGGCTCACGGACCTGACCGCAAGATTGCGGAAGTGGCCTGAAAACATGGGAACCTCCGGGTCATCCGCCATGTCCTGAGCATCGTTAGCCGTAAGCGCGATGGGGTCTCCGCGCAACAGGTCAGTCTCGGGCTCAACAAATCGGTTGAGGAGTTCCAGGGTCTCCGGGCTCAAATCCAATCCTAGATTTGACGGCGCTCGGTTCGGGGTCGCTCGGTTCAGGTCGAGGCCAGCCTCATCCATCCACAGAGCGATAACTCTTATTGCTGCATTGGCGGCCGCCTCTACTGCACCAACTTCCTTAGCCGCCACAACCAAAGCTAGGTCGTCAGCAAAGCCAATAAGACTGCAACCATCAGGCAGTTGGAGTCTGAGCACATCGTCGTACATAATGTTCCACAGGAGGGGGCCAAGGACCGAGCCTTGTGGAACACCAGCTGTCACCCTGTAGCGCTTTGAGTCCTCTTCCGTCTCGTACTCCTGCACCGTTTCCGACAGATAATTGGATATAATCCGCAGTAGGTATGGTGGAAACCCCAACCCGAAGCAGAGCATCTCTGATTCGCAACCAGCTCGCCGAGTTGAAGGCATTTCGGATATCAAGAGTGACTACCGCACCGTTGACTTCGCCTTAAGGAATCCGTACTGGGAAGCGGACATTGCGTTGTTCTCCTCGACTATAAGCAGAAGCCTGTTATAGAGTATGCGCTCCAGTAGCTTGCCAACCGTGTCTAGAAGGCATATCGGCCGGTATCCGGACGGCTCCTCAGCGGGCTTGTTCCCCTTTGGCAGGAGTATGAGCCGCTGCAGTTTCCATTGCTTCGGGATCGCTCCTTCCTGGAGGCAGTTGTTAAACATGTCAACAAATACCTCCGGTCTAATGGCTACTGCGAGCTTCAGGGCCTTGTTGGGTATGCCGTCTGGTCCTGGTGCTTTCCTGTCGCCGATATGCTTTGTTGCCGCTGTGATGTCGGCAGTAGAGATAGGCTTCCATGGTGGGATTCGATACATAAATCTTGCCTCGTTCAGCTCCAAATGCTGTGGGAACAGTGCCTCCACGATTCTGCGAAGCAAAATCGGTCATGTCATTCTCGGCGAGTTTTGACCCCTGATCTTTTTCGTGACGACCTTGTAGGCTGTCCCCCAGGGGTTTACGTCAGCCTCCTCGCAAATCTGTTTAAAGCAGTCAGACTTACTCTTCTTTATGGCCTGCTTTAATGCTCGCTTCGCCGTCCTAAGATCCTCCAACCGAGCATCAAACTCAGCACGTCCCCTCGCCCTCTGGCTGCATCTTCTGGCTCTCAGACAGGCTTTCCTCAACTGGGCTTTCTCGTCGTTCCACCAGTAACAAGGTGAGCCGCGTCTACTATTCTTCCTCCTGGGCATAGACGAATCGCATGCCGCATTCAAGATATTTGAAAGCTGCTGCGCCTTATCATCCACCGATGTTGCTGTCAGGCTCCAGTTCGAAAGGCTTAGGACATACGAGAAGGTGTCCGCGTCCAAAGACCTGTCCTTCCATTTTGGACCTGCTGTAGTGGCTCGCTGCTGGTTTCGCCTTTCTCCTCCAAGGTCAAAATGGATCGCTTGGTGGTCGCTGTGGGTGAACTCGTCGCTGACTCTCCATCTCACGTTCCTACACAGCGAGCTGCTGAAAAAGATGAGATCAATGATGGAGCCTCGACCAGCCTTCCAATAGGTCAGGTGTCTTCCGTCGTTTGCCAGTCCGACATCCAACGACGAGAAGTGCTCCAGCAGCGCTGTTCCTCTGGCGGTTGTCTCCTTGCTGCCCCATTCCACAGCCCATGCGTTGAAGTCTCCCGCTATCACTAGGGGAGATCTGCCACGCAAGTCATCCGTTATATCCGACAGCAGTCTTTCAAAGCGCACTAGGTCCCAGCTCGGCGGAGCGTAGCAGCTGTAGAAGGTGACCTCTCTAAACTTCGCTCTGACGAAACCATCGTTTGACAAGTCAAACTCTTTAGGGGGAGTGTCTACGGCCCATATGGCTGCCTTTCTACACCTGCTGGATACCCATCCGCTTCCTGGAATCGGCTTGTAAGGCTCGTATAACAGGACGACATTTGGACTCCTCTCTCTCACAGCTTGCATCAGGAGGGACTGTGCAGCTTCGTAATGGTTGAGGTTCAGTTGGGTGCACCTCATGCTGAACGTTTGGCGAGCGCGCTCCTAAACAGGGGGCATCTACCACTGCCGGCGATGTGCTTCCAGTCCGTGGCCTTGCCCTTGCAGAACATGCACCGTGGCTCCGCCTCGCAATCCTTTGCGATGTGGTCAGCCTTCCCACATCTAAGGCACAACTTCGATCTGTCGACATCGCTCCTGCACTGTCTTGCAACATGACCAAATTCGAGGCAGCGGAAACATTTCGTAACGGATATCCGCTCGCGCAGTCTGCACCTGACCCAGCCTACTTTTATCAGTCCGACTGATAGCGCCTTGCGAGCACTTTCTGCTGCCAGTCTGATTGAGGCAGTCTGGGTCCCTTCATATCCTGTGCGCAGATTTATGTCCTCCAGCTTGGCATCCGTAAGCTCCAGTTGGCTGTGTAGTGCATTTCGTATGTCCTCCTTGGTTGTGATCTCGTCCAAGTCCTTGCAGTCAATCGTGACCCTGTGGGACAGGGAACGAACCTCCGCAGCTTCTCCAAGCGTATCGCCAATGAGGGCCTTAAATGCGCTCGTATCCTGGCCAGCCTGGCTGAACTGCAACAATAGTTCGCCTTGCTGGGTTCTCCGAATACGCTGTTCTCTGTGCGCGGCGTCGCCAACGCTCTGAGAGAATTGTAGCGGGTCGCCTGGGCAACGAGATTGCTCTCGCTGCACTGCTTTGCCGATGGCCGTTCGTGACGTCACTGCCCATGTTTGCGCCTTGCCGGCGGCCGGCTTGTGACGTCACGGCCTTTTCTTTTCTTTGGCACTGCTTTCTATGTGCGCTCAAATTATGGAGCGTCACACCCCCCCTTTCTACCGGTGGACATAAATGGACCGTCACCTGCTCGGACCGGTTTACTCGCACCGGAGAGCAGATGCCCTCGATTACCTCCTGGTATCTTACGTTGCGCCTATACCCCTTAGCTACCCGCTCGGTCAGGCTGCGGATGAGCTTCGAGGGTAGTTTACGCTCCGGGGTGTGTACACGCCATTCCATGGGCGCTTCGATGAGGAGTGTTGTCGGTGCAGGGGTCGGTGCCGGTATTGGTGCTGGGGTCGGTGTCGGTATCGGTGCTGGGGTCGGTGTCGGTATCGGGGTAGGGCTTGGTATCGGTGTGGAGCTCGGGGTCTGGATGGGTGTGGTACTCAGTACCAGCGTGGTGAACGCTTCAACTGCGTCGGTCGGGGGCTCTTCCCATAGCGCTTCCACCTCGGCCTAGAGTCTACATGGTGTGGCCCGGTCGTCTTCGTAAGAGCTAATGTAAGAAAAGGGCGGGTATGGCGGTGTAACGGGTCGTCTCCCTGAGCTCAGACCGCTGCATGACGGTATGTCGTCCGGATCGATGGTCAGCGTCGGTGCTATGCTGGTGCTACATGATGGGATGTCGTCGGGGTCCCTAGGCGGTCGATAAGTTACAACCCCGGCTCCGGTGTTACTGCTCCAACGGGTTGCCGTCGGTGTCAACCGGCCCCTGTAAAATCCAACCACCAGCCGGACGTCGGTATCCGGTCTGGGCCATCTGCTGCCGAATCAGCCTCCGAGATTCGGCAAGAGTGTTGCAGGTGGGAATTAGATTTCCAATCGGGGTTCCTCCTTCCCAACGGAGGGGGTAATTCGTTTGCGGCATGTGGTGCCACGTCGGCCAACTCCGGTACCCAGGCGAGATCCTCCTAGTCTGTTGCTGCCCTAGGGTTGCCAATGGGTTCCACTCCATCCTGGCGACGGAGGACAGGGCTCACGGACCTGACCGCAAGATTGCGGAAGTGGCCTGAAAACATGGGAACCTCTGTAGCATACAACGAAGAGTTGTATTTGAGTTGAGCAGCTGATATTGTAAGCATCAAAAAAGGCGGAGCACGCGCTAGTTCTCCGGCTGTGTCTCGTCGGCGTTGGGGGGGTTCAGGGAAGTGTACCGCGATGTTACTTGCTCGGTTGTCATCATTAATTAATAAAAGGTTCGCGTGCTATTTTGGGGGGAATAAATCGCCTATCAGTCGGACAGGTAGACATTGGCCAGGATGCCACAACAAGTACGAGAGAAAAAAAACGAAGAGAAGAGAAAGAACTACATAACTAAGAGCACCTAGTGTGTGATAGCTACCTCAAAAGGAGGAGCCATGTATCCCCACCCTACCATGATCGTCTGAGAGCTTTTAATAATAAAGACGATCCCTTGAACACGCTATCTAACGCTCATATTGACTCACGTCCGCTTTTCATACTTTCCGGAAGAAGAAAACCGTTTACGTACTCTTCATTATAATTCTTTATTTAACCTAGTTATATTTATCATTAAAGGTTTGCCGCTTAATGGCATTAGGCAAGTAACTAAAATCGAAAACTCCAAATTTTACTTTATTTTTAATTTCCTAAATTCATATTCTTTCATTCCTTAACTTGACTTTAAGTTTTACTTTATTTAATAATTAGTATTATAGATGTAAGGGTTTATTATAAAATAAAAAAAAAATGTTTTGTACCAAAAAAACTTTTTAGTTTTATTAATTGGCTTAATTGAGTTGAAAGAAAGTTGACGTTACGTTAATTAATGTTATCTGGCATAATATTTTTGGCCACGACTGTATTTAAGTACAGCTGTTGTGATAAGCGAACAAGCTAAGCCAAACCATCCAGAAATATAGCAACAACATATCTGGGCATTGACTACCGTTAATCAAACATTTTTACCGTACGGTTTCACTTTAGTTTCGTGTGAGCTCAGTTAATGCTGTTGTTTGTTTTGTGCATTCGAATTTAACACAACAACCACCATTAGAAATTGTAAGCGCACGCACTGTACAGTGGCTGCCGACAATTACTCATCTTTGCTCAAAACTAAGTGTTACCTTGAGTAAAAAGATTAGTAAATGTAATGTAAATATGTAAATGTAAAATTTCCAGCTTACCAATGTGCGGATCCAGCGACGAAAGTACTTTCGGCGATGACCTTTTAATTGTTGGTATTGAAATAGCTAGTTGAGGAAGGGTACGGCTTAGCGATATTTTGGGCACTTCATATTAATATGGTAATATTATTATTAGCGTTATGTTAATTATCTATATTATTTTTATGATATATATAATATGTTAATACATTATTATATATCTATATATTATATATTTTTTTTATGTTTTGTATGTTTTAAGCCATCAGTGGCTGACAAAAGTATTTGCACAAACCGTTCTGAAAATTTTTGATTATTCATTTTTTTTTTTTTGTACTTTTTTTTTCTTCTAAAATTCACTTGGTTGACGCTGCAACTTTTCGCTTGACGAGTATAATTGATTACTTAATAAAAAAATCATAATTATTAAAAAAAATTATTATATAGAAAAAATTCAAATTTGCAAACGAACTAGAGTGGCTGCGCTACGGCTTCTGAGGCCGTTCACTGGCTTTAATTAATTATTGGCAACAGTTAGCCCACATCAAATTCACGAGCCAACACATAATTGATTTTAGCTTTTCACTTTTCTGCTATTCTTAGTAGCGCCACTTTAGTATCCCATATTCGGTAACTGGGTGCTCCGCTGGCTGGACTCCTAATCACACTTTGATTGGCTCTCCTTATGCCGCTACGGGTCTTGGATTTAAGCGATCTCGACTCCCATCAATATGGATCTTTAAGGGCTACCGCCTGGGTGCCAATCTGTGTGCACAAAAAAGTAATGTTCGAAAGAACAATTACCACATGGTCCAAAAATAATTGAGAGAATATTTACCCTTTTGGATTGGCACCAGAAATAATATATTACTGCTCTGCCGTGGCTTGATGATAATGAATATTGCAATGCAATCACTGTGTGGAACAGTGTGAATAAATATTAAAGCCGCCGGCTTGGTTAACAAAACTGAGACTGCTGTGGACAAAAGCCAATAATAGCACTGTTTCTTTTTTTCTGCTTTAATGCCTTAGAAAACTTACGTTTTCGTTTTTTGTTGGCCGCGACTACAAAACTGCTTTCCGATTGTACACTAATATAGAAATGTACAGAAGCTACTAGCTTTAATTTATGATGCGTTGTAGGTTAAGCACGTTGTGAGATTTTTTCTTGAGAATATGATGGAGGAAACACAACCGTACTGGTCGACTATCACGGAAAAAGAGATCGAATCCGGCTGGCGGAAATGGCATCTAGCCGGCCAAATTACAAGGATGCATTTTTCTAACACGAATGCATTTTTGTATCAGTAATGCATTTTGATAGTAGACCTGCATTTCTCACAAATCGAATAACTAACAATGCTGTAATTAACTATCGAATAAATTTAATTAAATTTAATTTCGTATAATTAAACTCGATCCGAAAAGTTGTGTTTAACTATTTACTAAAATTACGAAGCTTGTACTTTAATTTAAATTTATATTCATTACTTTAACTAACGATATAAATCTACTCCTAAGACTAAAAGAAATCTACTACTAAAGTTAGATCCATTGCCAATGTTAATTATTGCCTACTTTCAGGGTCAGTGTGATAAGTTGTCCTCAACTATTATATGTTCAAAAGCGTTGAATAGAAAATGGTAGGGCATACTTTTACGAGCATTTGAACAGTGCTCGGAAAAAGCGAATGCATACTCTTAGGATCTGCTAGAAATTTTGAGTAACAAGCGCCCACTTCACCTCCGGGTCATCCGCCATGTCCTGAGCATCGTTAGCCGTAAGCGCGATGGGGTCTCCGCGCAACAGGTCAGTCTCGGGCTCAACAAATCGGTTGAGGAGTTCCAGGGTCTCCGGGCTCAAATCCAATCCTAGATTTGACGGCGCTCGGTTCGGGGTCGCTCGGTTCAGGTCGAGGCCAGCCTCATCCATCCACAGAGCGATAACTCTTATTGCTGCATTGGCGGCCGCCTCTACTGCACCAACTTCCTTAGCCGCCACAACCAAAGCTAGGTCGTCAGCAAAGCCAATAAGACTGCAACCATCAGGCAGTTGGAGTCTGAGCACATCGTCGTACATAATGTTCCACAGGCGGGGGCCAAGGACCGAGCCTTGTGGAACACCAGCTGTCACCCTGTAGCGCTTTGAGTCCTCTTCCGTCTCGTACTCCTGCACCGTTTCCGACAGATAATTGGATATAATCCGCAGTAGGTATGGTGGAAACCCCAACCCGAAGCAGAGCATCTCTGATTCGCAACCAGCTCGCCGAGTTGAAGGCATTTCGGATATCAAGAGTGACTACCGCACCGTTGACTTCGCCTTAAGGAATCCGTACTGGGAAGCGGACATTGCGTTGTTCTCCTCGACTATAAGCAGAAGCCTGTTATAGAGTATGCGCTCCAGTAGCTTGCCAACCGTGTCTAGAAGGCATATCGGCCGGTATCCGGACGGCTCCTCAGCGGGCTTGTTCCCCTTTGGCAGGAGTATGAGCCGCTGCAGTTTCCATTGCTTCGGGATCGCTCCTTCGTGGAGGCAGTTGTTAAACATGTCAACAAATACCTCCGGTCTAATGGCTACTGCGAGCTTCAGGGCCTTGTTGGGTATGCCGTCTGGTCCTGGTGCTTTCCTGTCGCCGATATGCTTTGTTGCCGCTGTGATGTCGGCAGTAGAGATAGGCTTCCATGGTGGGATTCGATACATAAATCTTGCCTCGTTCAGCTCCAAATGCTGTGGGAACAGTGCCTCCACGATTCTGCGAAGCAAAATCGGTCATGTCATTCTCGGCGAGTTTTGACTCCTGATCTTTTTCGTGACGACCTTGTAGGCTGTCCCCCAGGGGTTTACGTCAGCCTCCTCGCAAATCTGTTTAAAGCAGTCAGACTTACTCTTCTTTATGGCCTGCTTTAATGCTCGCTTCGCCGTCCTAAGATCCTCCAACCGAGCATCAAACTCAGCACGTCCCCTCGCCCTCTGGCTGCATCTTCTGGCTCTCAGACAGGCTTTCCTCAACTGGGCTTTCTCGTCGTTCCACCAGTAACAAGGTGAGCCGCGTCTACTATTCTTCCTCCTGGGCATAGACGAATCGCATGCCGCATTCAAGATATTTGAAAGCTGCTGCGCCTTATCATCCACCGATGTTGCTGTCAGGCTCCAGTTCGAAAGGCTTAGGACATACGAGAAGGTGTCCGCGTCCAAAGACCTGTCCTTCCATTTTGGACCTGCTGTAGTGGCTCGCTGCTGGTTTCGCCTTTCTCCTCCAAGGTCAAAATGGATCGCTTGGTGGTCGCTGTGGGTGAACTCGTCGCTGACTCTCCATCTCACGTTCCTACACAGCGAGCTGCTGAGAAAGATGAGATCAATGATGGAGCCTCGACCAGCCTTTCAATAGGTCAGGTGTCTTCCGTCGTTTGCCAGTCCGAAATCCAACGACGAGAAGTGCTCCAGCAGCGCTGTTCCTCTGGCGGTTGTCTCCTTGCTGCCCCATTCCACAGCCCATGCGTTGAAGTCTCCCGCTATCACTAGGGGAGATCTGCCACGCAAGTCATCCGTTATATCCGACAGCAGTCTTTCAAAGCGCACTAGGTCCCAGCTCGGCGGAGCGTAGCAGCTGTAGAAGGTGACCTCTCTAAACTTCGCTCTGACGAAACCATCGTTTGACAAGTCAAGCTCTTTAGGGGGAGTGTCTACGGCCCATATGGCTGCCTTTCTACACCTGCTGGATACCCATCCGCTTCCTGGAATCGGCTTGTAAGGCTCGCATAACAGGACGACATTTGGACTCCTCTCTCTCACAGCTTGCATCAGGAGGGACTGTGCAGCTTCGTAATGGTTGAGGTTCAGTTGGGTGCACCTCATGCTGAACGTTTGGCGAGCGCGCTCCTAAACAGGGGGCATCTACCACTGCCGGCGATATGCTTCCAGTCCGTGGCCTTGCCCTTGCAGAACATGCACCGTGGCTCCGCCTCGCAATCCTTTGCGATGTGGTCAGCCTTCCCACATCTAAGGCACAACTTCGATCTGTCGACATCGCTCCTGCACTGTCTTGCAACATGACCAAATTCGAGGCAGCGGAAACATTTCGTAACGGATATCCGCTCGCGCAGTCTGCACCTGACCCAGCCTACTTTTATCAGTCCGACTGATAGCGCCTTGCGAGCACTTTCTGCTGCCAGTCTGATTGAGGCAGTCTGGGTCCCTTCATATCCTGTGCGCAGATTTATGTCCTCCAGCTTGGCATCCGTAAGCTCCAGTTGGCTGTGTAGTGCATTTCGTATGTCCTCCTTGGTTGTGATCTCGTCCAAGTCCTTGCAGTCAATCGTGACCCTGTGGGACAGGGAACGAACCTCCGCAGCTTCTCCAAGCGTATCGCCAATGAGGGCCTTAAATGCGCTCGTATCCTTGCCAGCCTGGCTTAACTGCAACAATAGTTCGCCTTGCTGGGTTCTCCGAATACGCTGTTCTCTGTGCGCGGCGTCGCCAACGCTCTGAGAGAATTGTAGCGGGTCGCCTGGGCAACGAGATTGCTCTCGCTGCACTGCTTTGCCGATGGCCGTTCGTGACGTCACTGCCCATGTTTGCGCCTTGCCGGCGGCCGGCTTGTGACGTCACGGCCTTTTCTTTTCTTTGGCACTGCTTTCTATGTGCGCTTAAATTATGGAGCGTCACACCCCCCCTTTCTACCGGTGGACATAAATGGACCGTCACCTGCTCGGACCGGTTTACTCGCACCGGAGAGCAGATACCCTCGATTACCTCCTGGTATCTTACGTTGCGCCTATACCCCTTAGCTACCCGCTCGGTCAGGCTGCGGATGAGCTTCGAGGGTAGTTTACGCTCCGGGGTGTGTACACGCCATTCCATGGGCGCTTCGATGAGGAGTGTTGTCGGTGCAGGGGTCGGTGCCGGTATTGGTGCTGGGGTCGGTGTCGGTATCGGTGCTGGGGTCGGTGTCGGTATCGGGGTAGGGCTTGGTATCGGTGTGGAGCTCGGGGTCTGGATGGGTGTGGTACTCAGTACCAGCGTGGTGAACGCTTCAACTGCGTCGGTCGGGGGCTCTTCCCATAGCGCTTCCACCTCGGCCTAGAGTCTACATGGTGTGGCCCGGTCGTCTTCGTAAGAGCTAATGTAAGAAAAGGGCGGGTATGGCGGTGTAACGGGTCGTCTCCCTGAGCTCAGACCGCTGCATGACGGTATGTCGTCCGGATCGATGGTCAGCGTCGGTGCTATGCTGGTGCTACATGATGGGATGTCGTCGGGGTCCCTAGGCGGTCGATAAGTTACAACCCCGGCTCCGGTGTTACTGCTCCAACGGGTTGCCGTCGGTGTCAACCGGCCCCTGTAAAATCCAACCACCAGCCGGACGTCGGTATCCGGTCTGGGCCATCTGCTGCCGAATCAGCCTCCGAGATTCGGCAAGAGTGTTGCAGGTGGGAATTAGATTTCCAATCGGGGTTCCTCCTTCCCAACGGAGGGGGTAATTCGTTTGCGGCATGTGGTGCCACGTCGGCCAACTCCGGTACCCAGGCGAGATCCTCCTAGTCTGTTGCTGCCCTAGGGTTGCCAATGGGTTCCACTCCATCCTGGCGACGGAGGACAGGGCTCACGGACCTGACCGCAAGATTGCGGAAGTGGCCTGAAAACATGGGAACCTCCGGGTCATCCGCCATGTCCTGAGCATCGTTAGCCGTAAGCGCGATGGGGTCTCCGCGCAACAGGTCAGTCTCGGGCTCAACAAATCGGTTGAGGAGTTCCAGGGTCTCCGGGCTCAAATCCAATCCTAGATTTGACGGCGCTCGGTTCGGGGTCGTGTTTCCTGACTCTACTGCTTGGCACGGCTCAGGGCGACGCATGGAGTCGCTCAACCACTGGTCCATCTCGGCCTGTATCCTGGCGAAGCGAGTGATCGTCTGTTCTCCGCTCGTCTGCAGACCTGGGGAAGTGGAACGAGGTTGGTCGGCGACCTGTTCGGCCGTTGGTCGTGATCCACGTCGATGGTGTCGGTGAGATGGGCTCAGATCCCCGGAATTGGCCACCTGTTCGGCCGGCGTTTGGGGTCGGCGGACGACATTACTGCCTCGGTGTGACCGGGCGTGTCTACGCTCTTCGTCGTGGCGGCGAGGGGGACAGGTCCGGTAATGATTGGCGACCTCTTCAGCCGGTGACCGTGATCCGTGGTGGCGGTGCCTCGGTTGGGGCCGAGAGCGGATGCGGCGGTGGTCGGCGACCTGTTCGACAGGGGGTCGCTCTCTGCGTCTCGGGCTCCTCGGTGATCGGGGGTGATGGTTGTGCTCTGGTATGGCTCGTGTAAGACGTGGAGGAGTTTCTTAGGTGGTTAGTTATTAGTGCCCAGCCTGCCTAGGGTGCAGTTTCTCCCTAAATCATCTATCTAACAGGGGTGTGGGGTGCCTAACATATCGTGTTGTCTTCTGCTCTTTGGGGCCCGCCATCGCGTTCGGTTGGTCGTTATCATCCTCGTCGGTTATTCCTTCCATATCTGCTGTCTTGTTTGCGTCAGCTGTTGCTGGTCTGAAACTTGTGTGGTCACATTGTTTCGTCTGCTCGCGTCGGTGGCTGCAAGTGTTGGAACTTGTGTAGTCACAAAGTTCAGTCTTCCTGTGTCGGTTACTATTGTTGTTGGAACTTGTGTTGTCACGAAGTTCAGTCTTCCTGTGTCGGTTACTATTGTTGTTGGAACTTGTGTTGTCACGAAGTTCAGTCTTCCTGTGTCGGTTCTTGTTGCTGCTGAAACTTGTGTTGTCACGAAGTTCTAGGTTTACTGCTCTCCGTCGGAACCTGTGTGATCACAAGGTTCCTCCTCCTTATTCTCCAGCTGCTCATTATGAAAAGCCAGGCCCGCTGTTTGTCTTTCCCTCTTGTCAGCGTGTTGTATCCCCACTATGTTTGGCGATATGAATTTAATGACCTTGTGAGGTCCATCGTACCGCGGTGCAAGTTTAGCGGCGAGTCCTTCGCTGGCTTTAGACAAATGATGTGGGCGGAGAAGTACCAAGTCTCCGATTGCTGGCTTCCATTCTCTTCTCCTTAGGTTGTAGTGTTTGCTTTGCTCCTTCTTCTCTTTGACCACTTTGAAGACTTCCCTTAGGTGTCGGGGTTTATCATCTGGTTGAAGGGCGTCGGTACCAAGGCTCGGTGTGACCTCGTGATACAGCATCTTAGGTAAACGTGGCTCTCGCCCTTGCACTCAGTAGGCGGGGCTGAATCTGTTGCTGTCCGATGGGCTTGAGTTAATTGCAAAGATGATTTCTGGCAAAAACGCATCCCAGTTGCTCTGCTCTCCGTCTAGGTACTGCGAGATCATGGTCTTGATTGTCCTGTTGGGTCGCTCTGTCGGGTTCTGTTGCGGTGAGTACGAAGCGGTATGCTGCAGTGTCATTCCCAATTCCTTGCAAAAAGATTTGAACGAACGACTTGTAAATTGTGTGCCGTTGTCGCACACAAATGTTTTCGGTACGCCGAAACGAGCCAAAATTCGTTCCCTGAAGGATCGTTCCGAGTGACTCGGTTGATCGTCTTTCGTATTCCTTGGTGACCAGCTGTAGGTTGGTTATGGCATTCGTTGAGGACCCGTAGACGATGTTCTTTTGGTACACAGAGTTTCCAGGGGATATAGTCTTCCTCGTCTGGGCTTCGATAAGAACGACGGTACAGTTGTTCGTTCTCTCTGACGTACTCTGGGTGCTTCTCGGGTTCCTCCTGGACTTGTCGTAGCATTCGTTTCATCCATGGGCATTGTAATTGTTCCTCCGTCGCTTGTTGAAGAGTTTCCAGTGGCTGCCGTGATAATGCGTCCGCTACAACGTTCTAGTTGCCTTTGCGATAGCGTACGTTGAATTGGTATTGCTGAAGTTCTAGCGCCCAGCGCGCTATCCGGCCAGTGGGACTCTCGATGGAATTAAGCCATTTTAATGCCATGTGATCGGTGATAACGTCGAACTGGTAACCCTTGAGGTAACATCGCAGTTTCCGGATGGCCCATACGATGGCGAAGCACTCCTTCTCCGTCGTTGAGTAATTTTACTCGGCTGGTGTGAGACGTCGGCTGGCATAAGCAATGACCCGTTCGGTTCCATCGAGTTGTTGAGTTAGTACGGCGCCCAGGCCATGATCGCTTGCATCCATTTGAAGAGAAAAGCGCTCGTTGAAGTCCGGACATGCAAGGACGGGCGCTTCGGTGAGCCGTGTCTTCAGTTCCTCAAATGCTTGCTGTTGCGGGGCATCCCAGGTCCATTTCCGGCCTTTTCGTAACAACGTGGATATTGGTTGGACGATGTTGGTGAAGTTGGCACAAATCTTCTGTACCATGAGGCGATTCCCAAACATTGGCGTAGCTCCTTGATGTTAGTTGGTGGTTTCAGGTTCTTGATTGCGTCGATTTTCCCAGGGTCGGTGTGTATACCGGCTTTGCTGACCATGTGTCCTAAGTATACCAGTCTCCTTTGGAAGAAACTGCACTTGTCCTTGTTGAGCCGAAGATTTGCCTTCCAAAGCCGGTTGAGAACCTCTCGTAGATTCCTGATGTGCTCCTCCAATGATGCGCCTATAACAATAATGTCGGCTAAATAGGCGAACGCATTCGGCTCCATGTCAGGTCCAATTACTCCATCCAGTGCTCGTTGAAACGTCGCCGGTGCTGAATGTAATCCAAACGGCATTACTTTCCAGTGGTACAATCCCCGACCCGGAACTGTAAATGCCGTGCATTCGCGGCTATTCTTAGCCATCGGTATCTGCCAATAACCGCTCCTGAGGTCCAACGTCGTGATTTACTTGGCATTCCGGAGTTTCTCCAAGATGTGGTTTATCCGAGGTAGTGGATAAGCATCTGGTATCGATTGAGCGTTCAGTTGTTGGTAGTCCACACACATACGCACATCTCCGGTTTTTTTGCCAACCAGGACGATGGGTGCGCTATGCAGGCTCCGTGATGGCTCAATCCGATCATCCCTCAGAAGCTCGTCCACTTGTTCGTCGAAAATCCGTTGCATCGCCGGTTTCTGGAGGTAATAGCGTTGCTTAGTCGGCTGGTTGTCCCTCAGGGTTATAGTGTGCTCGGCGATCGGTGTAACTCCCGTGACTCCGTCAAACTTGGGTAGCTCCTCTTGCAGAATCTGTCGAATCCTTGCTTGTTCTTCTGTGTTTGTTGTTCCCTCGGCGTAAACTGCTGTTGACTCGCTGCCCGTCATGTCTGCCTGCTTTGTCTTGTCTCCAGGCGTGTCGTAGTGTATCTCCCTCGATGCTTGAGCTGCCTCTCGGAATGAGCGAAACGGATTGTTGCGCATCGCTGTTGCGCAAGCTTTCGGTAAACCGGGCGTCCGTTTCCGCTCTGATGGCTACTCAAGATCCCGCGGTGAGATCCGGATTGTCGTGGCTATGGCTGTGGGCCTTGCTGGTGTTGGCTGTAGTTTCAGCTGTGCCTGGCCTCACCTTAGCTCGGCTGCCACTCCGCAAAGAAAATCCTTTCCCAGGATAACGTCATCTAGGATTGTTGGCAGCACCAACATCGGTATGGTGACCTGGCGTTGCCCCCACTGGATGTAAACCATGAGGGCTTGCGTGACGTCTCGTTGTGAACCATCCGCCAGGCTGATCCTTGTGCACACGGTGCGTTGCGTCCGGGCTGTGGTTAATCCTCGAGCCACAGTTTCACTTACGAAACTGCGACTCGCTCCTGTGTCGATCGTAGCTACCAAGGACATGCTCTCTATGGTAATGCTGGCTACGATGCGACCTCCCTCGTAGCGTAGTAGCGTTGTTAGTGTGGGGTGCTCGGCGCTGGTTCCACCCGTTCCCCTGGCGGGTGGGCGCGCAAGTCGTTTCCCGACTGTTTTGCTTTGCAACAGTCTATGGTGCGGGTCCCTCGTCGTCCACAATCCCAGCAGAAGAGGACCCGGGGATTTGGGCACTCTCGGCTGAAATGTCCTGGTCATCCACAATTGCAACAAGCCTGTCGTATGTCGCTTATGTGTGACTGCTCGTCGCGTGCTCCGTTGTTGGGTACATCCACCTGAAGTCCGGCGTCCCGACGGCGATTATCTCTATTAGCTGAGAGACTCGCGAGCATGGGTGAGGACGGCTTAAGGATTGTGCGTCCAACGTTGCGTTTCTGTGTGTCCTCGTAAGGTCTGATCATCCTTGTGAGCTGCGCCAACGTTGCAAACTCATGACGTCTGGTAAACAACTGGTACTCCGGCAAAAGGTTCTCGAAGACTCGATTTAACTTCTGATCCGTAGTATAGGCAGCTCGTCTCATCATGACCCGTAGGCTTAGCAAATATGTCTTATATGATTCGCCCGGTCGTTGCGTACGGCTACGGATTTCATCTTCCAGTCTTTGGAAGTATCTGGGAGGCATGAAAAACTCCAGGAATTCCCTCTTGAAATCGCTCCATGTGGTTTCGTGAAGATTACCGACACGGAACCAATCTGCTGCCGGTCCGGTCAGCAATCCCGCTATAGCCGGCATCACCTGTTGATTTAGGTCCAGCCGGTATACCGCCACCATGTCTTCCAGCTGCTCTATGAATCGTAGTGGGTCTGCTGAGCCGCCGTTGAACGAGACGCCCCACTTCCGCAACCGGTCTGCAATCCCGAGTTGTGAGAAATGTTCGTTGGATTGACCAAAGTTGTCGGGTGGGTTGTTCCGAAACCTTTCATTCCCTGGTTCCGTTGCGCTTGGTAGCCGTGACGGTGTTAGCAGACTCGTGGCTCCTGTTGCATGTGCTTTTGAAGTAACCCTGCTCAATCCATCCTCGGCTTTCCGTGGTACCAGGAGTACTGGAGCGCCTGGCGTCACGTTTGTCTGACCGGCCAAACCAGATCCTGAAGGAGCATGGTCGTCACCTGGCGCAGGTGAGACGGCTCGGGAACGTGGCTTGGAGTCCGGCGTTGGGTTGCATCCCATAGTTGACTCCAGCTCAGTCAAACTATGGATGAACGCTGTTGGCAAGCCGGGCTGGTTGGCAAACTGCGACAACCGAGCTCGCATTTCCTCCACGGTGCCTTCAATGTCCTGTCCAAACTCCTTGAGAATCGCTTGGAGCTCGCTCTTGCGTCTGTAGGAAATCCATTGAACACCCATGCTGTTGTTCAAGATTGGATTTGATCCTTGTTGGCGATCCACAGAATATTCCCTCGACGTTGTGTAGTATCCCTCGATGAACGCTGTTTAATAGGATGGTAACTTGATTACCCTGTAATCACGTTGTAATGCGTGGGTTGCGTAGTCGTAGATATCGTTTGCCTTGGTTGATGCTTCGTTGTCGTTGTACTCATGGATGTGTAGTGTATCCTGGTTGTTTCCTCGGTATCCTCGATGCTAGTTGTATCTTCGATGCTTGGATTTTAATCCTTGATTTGTAGTATGTTTCCTTGCTGCTTGTGGTTATCCTTCGATGCTGGTTGTAATCCTTGATGTGTATCTCCTCGTCGCTGTTGCTGGTTGGTGTGCTAGTCGCTGACTCCCTCGTTTCCTCGTGGTTGTACCGCCTATATAGCCGACTTTCTACAGCGTGGTTCGCAAAATGACGGTGACGCTGCTAGCAAAATGGCGGCGCTTCGTGTTCCCTCTCGTGTTTCTCTCGTGTAATCCCTCGTGCTTTCTCGTGCTATCTCTCCATCGACGTACGTGGCGTTTTCAGAAAATATGGCGGCGATGCGACAATGCTCGATGCGTTTCAGGGTGTGGTTTTAAGTTTTGCCTCAACTGTACCTATATAACCAAACTATGCCTGCGTCTATTTTTCTTTCCTATTTTTACTCTATTCTATTTCTCTAGCAATGAAAGATGGAATTCCTCAAAACTATAACTTCTAGCTACCAGTGTCCCTACTCGGTCGCCATCTGTAAGGAAGTTTCTAAGGCTGGGGAATGTCACAGTCCAGCCAGGGTCACTTTACAGAAAATTTCTTAAAGTTACCGGAACTACTGATAGTGAGGATCGTGATTTCAAATCACGAAGCTAAGGTTGCTAAGATATGGGATTAAATTGGTATCGGACAATGACTTCAACTATCCATGTGTATATATGGATACATGTGCAGGCATAAATATATATATATGAACAGTCAACAAAATATTAAATACCCCTTGGTCGCTAGCCGCGCCAATATAATATATATATATATATATATATCCTATGGTGGCTTTCCACGTTTTGAACTTGTTTTATAAATTTTTCCCTTGACTGTCCGCTGTGTCTACTGTACGTCCGTGATGTCAGCACTATATGTCTATATGTACGTATATGTACATATAACACTTTCCTGTGTTACCTGTCTTCTATGCGGCTTGAATTAATACGGTTCACAATCGCGTTCGCAGCCGTGGCGAAACCAAAGCAGCTGTGATGCGGTTGTGAACGAGACGACGATGAGATTCCGCGGTGGCTGTGGTGAATCCTTTGCAGCCACAACGAAATCCCGATCGACGTGCTATTGGCCGGAGTCCCACTGGGTCACTTTTCTGCCGGCACATGTATACACGTAGTTCCTCACTGGGTCATTGAATAGAAATCGGTGAGCGTGGGTGTATATGGTTATGTACGGATTTCTTTTATGCAACAATCAAGCTTTAACATGGCTTGAATGAACGCGGTTCACAATCGCGTTCACAGCTGTGGCGAAACCAAAGCGGCTGTGACGAGGTTGTGAACGAGATGGCGATGAGATTTCTCGGCGGCTGTGGCGAAACCTTTGCAGCGTCAAGGAAATCTCGATCTACGCGTTATTTGCCAGAGTCCCACTGGGTTACTTTACTGCTGGCACATATACACATATACACACACGCACACTTTGCACTTTGCTGGCACTGGCTTTGCTAAAAAATAATGACTTTTACTTTTTGCTTTTACTTTTATTTAAATATGTTTAGCATGATGGTTTCTGTTTATTTAATTCTTTAAAAAAAACTCTGGGAGAAACCTGCACTCTGCTCGTGTTTGCGGTCGCTCACCTCGTTGTTTTCTATAAATTCTTACGTTGATCCTTGTTGTCTGGTGTGTTGTTGTTGTTGTTAGCTTCGCTCTATAGTAATTTCCCTCGTTGCGTGGGTATCTGGTATTTCACCACGTGATGCAATGTGGTTTTCTCCGCTGCGTTTAAAAAGACGTCTGGTCACTTTCGCGGTCTTCGAGGAATAGAATGAGGGCAACTTTAATTGCGCCTCATTAAGTCTAATTTTTTGGCAACTTCTCTGCCAGCGTCGGCGTCAGCGACAAGCCTCTCAATTGCATATGCATGCCTGCATACATGCAGTGGGCATGTATGTGTGTGTGAGCTTGCTCTCGGCCGATCATTGCCTTGCTTTGTGCGTCTGTCTATGGCGCTCTCTGTGTGTGTGTGTGTACATCTTGGCGTGAGCTATGCGGCCCTTTTGCCAAAGCTGTACTTTTGACACTTTGCATCGCCGGCTGCCGATCGATGCTGTGTGTGTGTGTGTGTGTGTGTGCGTGGCGTCGCTGTTCTCTGTGCGCGGCGTCGCCAACCACTGAGAGAATTGTAGCGGGTCGCCTGGGCAACGAGATTGCTCTCGCTGCACTGCTTTGCCGATGGCCGTTCGTGACGTCACTGCCCATGTTTGCGCCCTGCCGGCGGCCGGCTTGTGACGTCACGGCCTTTTCTTTTCTTTGGCACTGCTTTCTATGTGCGCTTAAAATATGGAGCGTCACAGTAGAAAGGGGAAATTTATGTATTTTATAAATTACATAAATGAGGATGCATAGAAATTTAAAACTGAATAACAAGTTTCAGTTTCCAGAAGGAGATATTGTGCAGAAAAGTATACCAATTTGCTACAGCCCGACTCAGGGGATTGCACGCCGATCTCGTGGAAAAATCTCATTCGCTTTTACATAAGCGTGATCGGGGTAATTCGGTAGGAAATCCCCACTTCCCTACAGCAGGTTTCGCTACGACCTCTAACGTTTTCTTGAGTTCTTCATAGATTCAGTATGCAGAAAATTCAGTTTCCATTTCTGCTGTAGGGAAATTCTAGTTGAGAATTCTTGAAAAATCCGTTTAAAATTCTGGCTGGCATTTCTTCCTACCTAGGGATTTCACTGCTGCAAAGTAAAAGCGTATACATACATATATTTTTTATTAAAATTTATTATTTAGTTTCAACCAATAAAAATTCTCGTACAACAATAATATATTAATATTATTAAATTAAGTACTGAAATACTGAAACGAGATAAAACAAAAATGTAAATACATTAGTTTTTATTTTGAATATATTTTTCTTTTAAATGTATAATATATACTTATATTCTATGTTGGTTCATCATTTTATTAACGCACTTGACTTACCCCACATATTGGCTAATTTAAGATTGTGTACCTGTAAAAAACAATTACAAAATATAATGCAAGTAAAAATAAGACTTAACCATTTATATAATTTATTTATTTACTTATTTTATAAATTTATTTATTTATTTAATGTCGACTATGAGCAATCGACAGGTAATAGTTTAGTTACATTAAAGATATTAAATATATGAAAACTTAAAAAATTCTTTAAAGTAAAAAGATGAAAAGAAAAAAATATACATATATATATATATATATATATATATATATATTGCGAGGATTGGGCAAAACCCAGGAAAAGCCCAATCAGTTCTGATATCATGTTAGTGTTAGTTATTACGAGTTAGAGAGAATATGATAGATGTTTTAATAGTAAATATAGCGCAAGCTAACTTTGGCGCGCCAAAGTTTGAATACCCTTGCAGTGCCCTGCGTAAGCCGTCAGATTTTTTACAAAATTTGTTAAAGGTTGATTTTGAACCGATCGTTCCTATGGCAGCTATATGATATAGTTGTCCGATTTACACCAAATTTGGTCAGCTTGTTTAAAACTTAATCAAACAGACAATGTGTATGTTTGGTTGAGATATTTTGAGAAACAAAAAAGGTTTTCATACCAAATGTTGTTTTCGAACCGATCGTTCCTATGGCAGCTATATGATATAGTAGTCCGATTTTCACCAAATTTGGTCAGCCCGTTTAAAACTTAATCAAACACACAATGTGTATATTTGGTTGAGATATTTTGAGAAACAAAAAAGTTGTTCATACTAAATGTTGTTTTCGAACCGATCGTTCCTATGGCAGCTATATGATATAGTAATCCGATTTACACCAAATTTGGTCAGCCTGTTTAAAACTTAATCAAACACATAATGTGTATTTTTGGTTGAGATATCTTGAGAAACAATAAAGTTTTTCATACTAAATGTTTATTTCCAACCGATCGTTCCTATGGCAGCTATATGATATAGTTATCCGATCCGGCCGGTTCCGACATATGTACTGCGTGCAGCAAAAAGACGGACCTGTACCAAGTTTCATCAAGATAGCTTCAAAACTGAGAGACTAGTTTGCATAGAAAAAGACGGACAGACAGACGGACAGACGGTCAGACGGACAGACGGACATGGCTATATCGACTCAGCTCGTCGCCCTGACCTAATTTGACTCAATAAATAAGAAGAATCAATTTCGCCAGCTTCTAATTTAACCATAAACATGACGCCAAGCATAATACGACGGTTAGTTATAGTGGGTAGATTAATTAAAAGAAGTCTATTAGTATACGGGGGTATATTAAAGCCGGAAACCCAATTAAAACCACGTAAAGGAAATAATGGATATTTTTTTTGGACAGATTCAATACGGTCCTGGTGGTTAGAGTATTGTGGAGCCCAAACACACGAACCATATTCCAGAATTGGACGAACAAGTAAATAAAGTAGTTTTGTCGTATAAGGGTCATCAAATTCCTTTGCCTACGTTTGATGAACCCAAGAACTTGAGTCGCCCTACTGACCGTTAAAGCAACTTGTGTATCACACTTCAGTTTATTGTCGAGGAGAATACCAAGATCATTTACTTCATCTATTCTAGTAAGGGCTGCCAAATCAAGAGTATAATTAATGATGTGATTCAAGGGTCTATTAAAAGTTATAACGTTGCATTAAGAACAATTAAGACTTAGTAAATTAAGTTTGCACCATTTAAAAAAGCGATCAATATCGGCTTAAAGTAATTCAGAGTAGGAACTGTCTTTAAATGACAGGCACAATTCAAAACGTTGTCTTCAATTCGGCTATTTCGAGGCCCGTCTTGGTAACGTCTGGTGTTCCTCAGGGTAGTCATCTTGGACCTCTGCTTTTTAACCTCTTTATAAACGATCTTCCCTCTAATATTCTATCCTCTAACATTTTAATGTATGCTAATGATGTGAAATTGTGCCTGTCATTTAAAGACAGTTCCTCATTTGCATACATTAAAATGTTAGAGGATATAATATTAGAGGGAAGATCGTTTATAAAGAGGTTAAAAGCAGAGGTCCAAGATGACTACCCTGAGGAACACCAGACGTTACCAAGACGGGCCTCGAAATAGCCGAATTGAAGACAACGTTTTGAGTTCTGTTAGTAAGTTCTGTTAATCGGATAACCATAGAAGGAGATTATATGGAAATCCAATTAAGCTCAATTTATTAAGTAAAAGACAGTGGTCAACAGAGTCAAATGCTTTACTGAAGTCGGTATAAACAACATCAGTCTGCATTTTATTTTTAAAGCCCTTGATCACTGAAGAAGAAAATTCGAGCAGGTTAGTGGTTGTAGATCTATTTCCACAAAACCATGTTGGTAAGGTGAAATTATAGAATTACAAAAATGAGTAAGTTGTGAAGTAATAATATTCGCTAAAAGTTTAGGTATAGCAGACATTTTTGAAATTGGCATATAGTTGTTAACGCAACTCTTAGGGCCACTTTTGTGTAACGGAATGATATGTGATTCCTTCCAAACAGAAGGGAATGAGCAAGATGCAACAGATAAAGTAAAGAGTGTATGTAAGAGTAGGTATAAAGAGCCAGCACAGTACCTAAGTACGCATCCTGGAAACCCATCGGGGCCTGGGGAGAATACTGGTTTAATTAAATTGAGTTCACATAATATTGAGTCTTCAGTGATCATGGGTTCAGGAATAAAGTTAGATTTTTGCAAATTATAGGGATAGGATGTACTAGGAGAGTAGCTATTAACAGAGTAAGTAGATTGAAAAAATTCTGCAAATAAATCGGCTGCAGCCTGGTCATTATTTGCCGTCATATGTTCGTATGAAACTGAAGGAGGCAATAAATATGATTTACGTTTAGAATTTACAAAATTATAAAATCGTTCAGGGTCCTGAGCAAACTGAAGCCGGTAACAACACAAATAATCGTTGTAAAGTTGCAAGTTAAGTGAGTTAAAATTACATTAAGCAATAGAATAACGTGGAAAACCGACATCATTCCCGGTACATTTATATTTTTCAGAATATAGCGAAAGCTAACTTTGGCGCGCCAAAGTTTGGATACCCTTGCAGTGCCCTGTTTAAGCCGTCAGATTTTTTACAAAATTTGTTGATTTTGAACCGATTGATCCTATGGCAGCTATATGATATTGTACTCTGATTTACATCAAATGTGGTCAGCCTGTTTAAAACTGAATCAAACACACAATGTGTATATTTGGTTGAGATATTTTGAGAAACAAAAAAGTTTTTCATACTAAATGTTGTTTTCGAACCGATCGTTCCTATGGCAGTTATATAATATAGTAGTCCGATTTACACCAAATTTGGTCAGCCTGTTTAAAACTTAATCAAACATCCAATGTGTATATTTGGTTAAGATATCTTGAGAAACAATAAAGTTTTTCATACTAAATGTTTATTTCCAACTGATCGTTCCTATGGCAGCTATATGATATAGTTGTCCGATTTGAACCAAATTTGGTAAGGATGTATAAAACTTTATAAGACACACAATCTGTTAGTTCGGTTGAGATATCTTGAGAAACAAAAAAGTTGTTCATACTAAATATTGATTTCGAACCGATCGTTCCTATGGCAGCTATATGATATAGTTATCCGATCCGGCCGGTTCCGACATATGTGCTGCGTGCAGCAAAAATACGGATCTGTACCAAATTTCATCAAGATAGCTTCAAAACTGAGAGACTAGTTTGCATAGAAACAGATGGACACACGGACAGACAGACGGACATGGCTATATCGACTCAGCTCGTCGCCCTAATCAAGAATATATAGACTTTATGGGGTCTGTGAGGTTTCCTTCAATGCGTTACACATTTCGTGACAAAAATTATAATTACCTCTGCAAGGGTATAAATATCGAGATTTAAATTTGTTTAGACTTGATAGCTCTCGGGTGAACAATGGGGGCTTACTGAGTAGCTTCGAGGAACGCATTGATTAAAAAAGATGTTCAAAGTGTCATAAAAAAGACACAGAGCAAATTCTTTGTTATTGCTCGCAAAAAATTGGGACCAGTCATGATTAATAATGAGTTTATTCTTTTCTAAAACAGAGAATCAAGAATCATTTCTAACTTAGGGTGAAATGAATCTTCGGGAAGCACAAGCGGATCTATTCTACTAACAGCACAAACTGAAGGATCAGATACAAATATTAGGTCCAGAAGACGGTTGTTACAATTACGAATATTTTTTACTTGATAAAGTGAAAGATCTAGCTATTTACAAACTCATGAGAACTAGTAGGAACAACCAGATTATTAACAATAGACTAAGATATATCAGGCAAGTTAAAGTCTCCCAATACACACAAAAAATCTCTATCCAAAAGTTTAGAATTTATTTATAAGAAAAGTGTTCAAGATAAACAAAAAGATCCGATTGCGGCGGGATATTAGAGCAGGTTATATAATCAGAAGTTTGATAAACAGTTAACTTAATTGCAACAAATTTAACATTAGGTAAGCAACATAATAATTCCGACGGTCAGAATCAACTGCGATTAATACGTCGCCACCCACTCGTGACAAACGGTCACATCTATAAGTTAGTGAATAATGACAAATTAGATATGTCAGGCTTTAACCAAGTTTCAGTGAAAGCAAGAATTTTATAATCAAAAGAGATTCTATTTAAGTATACATAGGTAAGTTAATTTAGATTTAAGGCCTTTAACATTTTGATACGCTAACAGGAAAGGAAAATTTAGTTTTTTGAAAGATTCGATGGATCAACTTGTTCAACTGTAGATAAATTTATTGGTAGCGAAACAGTAGGTCTACTTCTTTTATGAGGAGTAAACTCTTTGATAAGCACATCATTTGGCCAAAATGTATTACATCAAATTGTTGTGAACAATTTCGGAGACACATTCAATTTAAAAGATGATATGTCTCTAGCAAAAGAAAATTTCAATTTATCTACAGCTATAAGAGCATTAGGAATCTTCGATTGAACATACGCTTTTACGTCATCAATCGAAGTATCCGGATGCAACCAAGAGATAAATATCTGTTTCCTTAAGGAAACAGCTACAAGAGGCTTAGGTGCAGGCAAAGACGGCGGAGGAAATGTGTTAGATATGGAAGCCCAAAGAATGTTTGATGATGGACCGGAAGCATCATCACTAACTACAAAAGTTGGATAAACAGAAGTGCTCGATACCATGTTAGGATTTTTGATAGGTGTATAAATGAAAGTATTCCCTGGAGACAAAGGAGGGACGTCATCCATAGGTGAATTAGTAGGCGACTTTGGAGAAACGTCGAATACCTTAAAAGCATTGAACTGCTTCTCCATTGTCTGAAATTCTTCATGCAACATAATAAAACCCTTTTGCAATCTACAGAAATTCCCTCTTGTTTGACGAACAAATCTGGACATGTCCGCCTCAGCTTCACGACAAGATTCGAAAGACCATTTCAGTCCACTGTTATTTACAATAGAATCTCTAATTTTCATCGTGAAGCTGGCACATTTCACATGTACAAACTTGTCACACAACCAGCAAACAATGCATGCAGCATTTAAATCTTGCTGGCATTTACAGTTCTTAATGCAGCAAACAAGCATTAGGGAGAATTAAGCAGAACCTGCGGAAGGGTATTCGAATCACAACAACACTACTCAAAGAGAGAGAGAGAGAGAGAGAGAGAGAAGAACGCAAAAAAAGGAGAGAACGTTAGCTGAGAGAGAAATTTAAGCGTTTAAGCTGAACTTAAAAATGTACGCATAGTTACGAACAAGTACAACAACGAGTACACAATTTCAAGTACAGTTATCAGGATAGAGAGCAAAAAGCGAGAGAGTGAGCGCGTTGAAGAGCGTAAAAGGAAAACGAAATTGTTGTGATTTAGCGTTGCTATAATTGTTAAAACATACACAAAACATAGCACAAGCACTTTGCACTTTTTACACACAGAACTAGTTTAATATTAACTGTTGTTAAATTTTTATTGATTAATTATATTAAATCAAATCAACAATCGCAGTAGTTACACAGAGCACAAGAAGAACACGACAGTCACTGTGAAGTTAGACTGTTAATCCTGTTAATATATGCGTTATTCATTCAACACGCTTTCAAATAGCACTGCTGCGCAAAAGACACTTTAATAGAAATACACAAAAACTGGGTTGCCAACATAACAAAATGTACTCGATCGCGTACTCTAGACTCTAAGCTAAGAGTACCGCAAACGTATTGACAACCCTTACAACAGGGGTGCGCAAAGCTGCCTTATGGATGTGCACGCACCAATACAAATAAAAGAATTCGATCGCACACATGTAACGAACTTTTCTTTTTAGTTCAATGTGTACACTGAAAAAATAGGAACATTGCAATTCATACTTAAAGTTTCCTGCGAAGAAAACACTTGCCAGTTGATCACACATATTAAGGACGTGTGGGAAAAAACTTTTCTGTGTACACCAAACGAAAAGACAACAACAAAATACATTCGGAATAGCGAAGACAAAACAAAGCAACAAAATTGTTTTTGGTTTGCAAGAAGCGAAGGTTCAGCGGAAAGCGTGCAGTGAAAAATTGTTTTTGCTTTGCAGGCAACGAAAAATAGGGGAGGGTAAAGATCGCAAAATTGTTTGTGTAATTTGCAATGTGGGCCAGAACCTTACCAGTGTGCAAGCCTCACACACTCCCATAAGCTATGTGCAAAACAAAAACAAATGTGCGTCGTGTGCTGTGCACCCCTGCCTTACAACTAAGAAGATTTCCTAGCAGAACACTATGAAGCACAGGCTATATCAAACTCAGCAAACAGCTTGAGTTGGTAGCGGAAGCTGCCGTGGGAAATTCAAACCACTGAGCAAGAATTCCAATATGAGTAATATGCAGAGCAGTCAGTTCCATACTCAGTAAAGCGTTTCGCTATGGGAAATTCGTACCCTGAATCGAACGATTCTTACTACAGAGCGCGCTGCAGACAGCCTGCAGCTTGAGAGATCGATCCCTACTTCATGTAATATTTTAATACTGCGGCCGTTGCAACTTTGATCTGTAAGTGCCCTCTGGATCGACTGGGTTGTTGTTCACAGTCTGCGTTAGAGCGGCTCATATATTTTTCTCATCGGCTTCTAAATGACAGCTGGCAACTTTTGGTGGGGATCGCACCAGCTAAAAGTCACAGCACAAAATTCTGCTTGCTTTTAGCTAATGTTTTTTTTTTTACTTGAAAATATTCTCGCATATTGCTTTGTGTTGCACCTGCAATTGGCAAAAAGAATTGAAGGGATTGAAACGTTCCAGAGAGCGAGATCGATATTCGATCATCTGCTTTGAGCTCTACATTCTGGCAGTTGATTGGGTAACCAAGTCGTCGGTATAATGTCCCAAAAACTTAAAGTTGTGTCGCAAAACCGTTAGTGAAATCCCTTACATCGCTTGCAAATAAATAGTCAAAAAAAGATAATAATCGAAAACAGATATTAAAGTTGACTAGTGTGAAAGGCGTAAAAGCAAAAGTGAAACGATAAAATTAAAAATAAAAAATATAGCATTCAGTCGGGAGGGCCCGACAGTAAAATACTCTGTGGAAGTAAAGGTCGCTTCTCAAATTTTCTTCAACTTAACTAGATATAAGTTTTGTATTTCTGCAGAAAATTTTTGAAGATCGAAACATCAATGAGTTGCACGTTAACTTCGATCTAAATAAACATAGAAATTCAAAAATAAATATATGTACATATATATGCAGAAAAGACCATACCACTTTTTGAATAATCTTGCCAAATTCAGTTTATACATACATGTATGCGCATGCATACATGTTTAAAATTAGTACCAAAATTTATCAGAATCTCAGCACATGCTTTTCGTTTGCAACAGCAGCTTTAACGGTTGAAATTTTAATATTCGACTGGTAACTTAACATTTTTTATGCAGCATTTCATATTAGAGTCACTATATGGAATAATTGTCGTCGAATATCTTTCGTGCTTATTGTCCGATTGCGACTAAGTTTTGGCGGTGGTGTTATATGACCTTAAGAATCATTCATGCCGAATCTCAAATCTTCAGCTTGATAAATGCGAGAGTTATGGTTTTTTGAGATTTGTTGGAGAAGGGGATGACTCAGCAAAAATTTGAGATTACCGATATGTAGCTGTAATAATGCTGTAGTTATAATTTTTTGTTTTAACGATTTATGGACGTGGGGGGCGTGGCATCCAAAATTTGAAACAAACTTGATCTGCGTGCAAATATAAGAAGTCTTCATACCAAATTTGGTGCTCGTAGGTCTAACCATCTCTGAGATCCTTTCGTTCATACTGACGGACAGACGGACAGACTGATAGGCTATATCGACTCGGCTTCTGATGTTGATCAAGAATTTAAATACTTTATGGGGTCTGCTACGCCTCCTTCTGCCTGTTACACACTTTAACATTTTGAACAAACTTAATATACCCCACAGGGTATAAAAAGAAAAAAGCGAAAGATATATAAAACTCTTTGTCCTCATTCACTGATTCACTGACTGACGAGACATCACGCTACGGACCAAATGGTTCAAGATATTGAGCTGTGTTTACATCATTGTTGCTCCTCATTGTGTTTGCATCATTGTTGCTCGTTGTTGTTCGCCGTCTTTGGATCACGCTGTTACTCTACTTGGATTTTGGTACACAGCTATACACCAACCCACATTAATATTATAAAATATTTAATACTGAAAAGAGATAGAATGAAAATGTAAATACATTAGCTTTTATCTATATATATAAAACTCTTTGTCTTGACTGATTCACAAATTCACTGACGAGACATCAAGCTGAAGGCCATATAGCTGAAGGCCATATCATATAGCTGTCATAGGAACAATCAGATGCAAAATAACATTTTTTATGAAGCATTATTATTTTTTTTTTTTTAATGCATCTATTTTGCTTTAATTTATATACTTTTAAATAAAGTAATGTGCTTTGCTTGCTGATATAATCAACAAATCAAAGCAGTGGGGAAGGGGGTGCAGTGTCTACAAAACATTTAACATTAGAATATCAATAACGTTCTATATATTTCTGGTGGAATTATTTATTTAATTATTATTTCGGTTATATTTTATTACTTATGTTTATTAAGTCTAGACAAAACAGCATACATATTGGAAAAATTTATTATTTCCTATATTTTTAATAAACATGAGTAATAAATATTATTGAAATAAGGCGCAAAGTGAAAATTTGTGCGTGTATGCATTGCTTTAGAGTTTCTTTGTGCGTTTAAATGTACGTGTCCGAATGAGAATAGAGTAGAATAGAAGGGGATTGAAATGAGAAAAGGCAATATCGAAAGTATGGAAGGGCTGCAGTGTCTGCAAACCATTTAGCATTAGAATATGCATAATGTTATAACTTTCATACACTGCCGCCGCTATAGTACCGTAACCGAAAAAATGCCGCTTAGACGCCGGCAAGTCGGTCGCTACCATATAAAAATGTTGACAGTTGGGTTCAAATATCTCAATGCAACGGCATGCCGGTGTCAGTATGTTGAAAATTTCGGCAGCATTTTTGAGGGAAAGTGTGGCAGCACTGGCTGTTTTCTGTTAAAAAATTAGGTGATTGACGATAAAAACAGCTGATAGTGATATATCGAAAATGGCGCAGTTATAAAATTTGTAAATATTTTTTAATATTTTGTTTACTTATGTTTATAAAAGCTAGAGGACACAGCAATTGCGAAGCGCAAAAGGTTAAATGCGACAATGGGCAAGCTCTTTACTATAAAATGGGGTATAAATTTGATGTTCTGCTTGGGCCAGATAATTATGCGTATAAATGCAGAAAAGGTCGGCACAATAAGATAATATGGCCCATGCAGTATCAAGGAGTTATTCGCCTTTATGTTTGCACAGATTGCCACAGTCTGTGAATCAAATTCGCTGCAACAATTACGTTATTGCAACACACAATATAACTATTTTATTTAAAGTAAACAAAGAACGACTGACTAAGTCAATTCGGCGGCATTTTTCAAATCAATTCAATTTGCAAATACAAAAAAAAACTATCATAAGACCTTTTTTAATTTAAATTGCGCTGGGTTGCCGATATTATTGTTTAATAAATAAATCTGAATTTACATAAGCAGAAGATAAAAATATTAATCATTTTGAGTAGTGTCGATATTTTAATCTGAGTATCGAGTACCTTTATCAAAAAATATCAATATCACCATATCGATATCTGTCACAAAGTTTCTAACGGAACTCTCAAAGTTTCTAACGGAACTTTGTGCATATTATCGGTGAAATATCGCGTCGAGAGGCTGCCAGCTAATATAAACACATTTTAAAAAGTTTAAATAAGTGAAATTAAATACAATTACACGCATTTTCATTTGTTTGTGCTAATTTTATGCTTATTCTGAGCTATGATTTTGTGTTTTTGTCATTTTCACACAAAAAGTTAAAGGAAAAGAGAAGCGCATAAATAACTGTGCATTTGTGTATATGTATTAGTATTTTTTCGTATGTGTTCATATTGACGCGATCGTTTGTGCGAAAAAAAGAAAAGTTAAATATCAGAGTTAATGATATTCTGTTAGTTCACATAAGTTATCTTACAAAAATAAACATCGTAAAGTTAAAAAATCTCTATTTTTATTGTGAGGTAGCATTCTTCCGCCCACAAAATCTGGTGCAGAAATCAGCCAACACGCACAACAGATTTCAAAAAGC